>CM060953.1:61630384-61810384 GCA_030765055.1 Mantis religiosa | reverse complement strand
ATTTGTACTTAAAGTTCTCCATCCAAAGCTAATCTATAATATGGAAAATGTTGACTTGAAGTTCACAAACATAAGCAGAATTCATGAGCAAAGTCTCTCTATAAAGTATGGGTTTATAAATTTATACCTGTAACGCACACATTGAGGAACTCTAGTAATTCCATTTCGTTGGTTTTATTCCTCTCTTGCAGATCTTATTGTGAGAAATAATAAGATAATTAAATATAGTTTATATTTTATGATCAAATGACACTGAAAGTCTTATATGGTTCTTTCTGTTCACATAAGGCAACAAATCAATTGGATCTTCCTTAAACAAACTGGATACAACCATTGAGAGGCATTTTGCACTGATAAGGTTGCCTCAAATGGTTCTAAATGCATCCTTGCCTACAGAAAGTATAATTAGATTTATTAAGTTCTTCCCTTTTTGTATTTCCACCACGAATTATTTACCTAAAACCTGGTTATCCCTTTTTCCCTTATCTTTATTTAAAAAGATCAACCAACTCCTAAGACACATAGAAGGCCAAGTGATGTGATTCACTAATGCGCAAAATATTTTTGCCCAAAATTATGTTCATCTGTTTTCCAAGTATTGAAATAAAAACACGATATTCTGATTGTCACTTGCTCCTACGTTGCCAAATCTCCTTTTTCCTCAACAACACTTTCCAAGTCGATCACAGAGTCAATCTATCATAATTTAAATGTTCAAATTCGTTGCTGACCTTTTCAAATAAACACAGTTCTTCCAAATCTTCCTTTCGGCATTTCAATAGCTGTTTTCCCCTCCCGCAAATTCCCCTTTGTCTCTCCCTGATCAAAAAATATGCTCATTATATTTCTGATATGCCCAAGGGGTGCTTAAACACGTTTAACCACTGTTATTTCCTTCTGAACGCTTCCAAAACTTTGGGAGCAAATTATCTGAAGTCAATATTCAAGAATCCAAATATTTCTGTCATACGTGATTACAGAACTCATGTCAGCTATAATTTGGACCAAAATTTTTGCTCAGGTAATTCTTTATATACATTAATATACAATAAATACGCTCTGTACACATATTTTTCTCAGTTATATAGGAGGTATACGACGTCACTCTGTTAGGTTGTTCACCTGTCACCAAGATGACTTCAGCTCAATTTCTGGAGACCGAATGTGGGAAATATGGTGGAATAGGTGCCGACTGGGCGAGTATTATTTGGGTCTCTGGTTTTCGTTGCCATTCATTACATAGTCAGCTCCATGAACAGCTTTCCTTTCGTTCATTTCACCGCTATTTAATATATTTGCTTCTTTAGCATCAAACTATGTATCGTCAGGCATCCTGGATGTTCTCTCTTCGCTCCTCGACAGGTTTCAGCATTGACTACTAAAACCTGGAGAGGGGCTGAGTTCTCCATGCGAAGAAGATAATTAGAGAAAAGAAATTCTGTGGCAGGTGTAATATACTAAGTCTATATAAATTAAATGGGTTTAGATGGAATTAAAAACTCCATTAATCTGCTCTTTGGCTTTCACTTTTGGTTTCAAGATCTACGAGGTAAACATTATGTCAAAAGTTAGTCTAAAATATAAGTGCGTTTGCCCATGGCAGAGAGAAGCAAATGGCCGGAAAGCTTTTAGGCCGCACACATAACTTGGGTTCGTGTAGTAGGATTCAGGGCATAATCCTGGGATTTTGTATAAAATGGCATGGACCATTCTACCGGTTCACTCGTCCATGTGAATAGAACGATGCTCCACTGTCAAAAGTTATGGATTTCTAATTCCATTATTTACAGTCACAAGAAACTGATTAGAGCGTTCGTTCACTTCTGTTTCGTATAACTCCACAGCTCAACGCTTCGTTTTCAATCAGTATTTAAAGTGGACAACTATATACTCTACATACACCTATATGTATATAACTATAATGCGGTGAATGTGAAAAGCTGTTTGACCCACAAAAATGTATTAGAGATAAATCGTGACATCCGAATCGTGTTACAGTTGGGTTCCTTTGATAGATATGTCCCATAGTCTCGGAGTTGTATACCTGTTATCCAGATTGAAAGTTGATCTCTGAGGAAATCCCCCACAAAAAAAAAACAAATATATACTTATATATACACCTATTATATACTATATATACGCATTCTACTTCTCATGGAAATGTCTTCAGTACAAGGTGTTTCAATGAAAATTGTTAGTCACTTTCAAAAATATAAAAGTTATCGAAATATGTTGCATATAAATGGTAGCCTGTAGGCCGTTATTTTCTAGAAAACTTTATCATTGTATCCTGGGAAGAACTTAGCCCGCCTTGGTGGCGTAGTTGGTCGCATGTCTGCCTCACGTTCAAGAGGTCCCGAGTTCGAGTCTTGGCAGGGTGAGTTACATGTATAAGGTTTTCTCCGGGGTTTTCCATTATCCTCAAAGACGATTGTCGGGTAATTGTAAGGTCTATGGACCCTCGGCTCATTTGAGAACCATTTCAAGCATTTCACTCACCGTCCGATATGAGTTGACTTGCTATTACTGCACTTGCATTTGGAACCGATATTTTGCTATTTTTGCAGGTATCCGAAAACATGTCTTTATGGTGAAATCTCAATATCGATTTTTTTTAAAGGAAATGCAATATTTTCGCTGTTTACGGTATGTATTATGTAATAGAGGAATTACAATACAGTGATACATCCTGAAGTAAGAATATATTTATAACGGGGCTATCCTTATTTCATGGGTGATATAAACAAAAGCACGTGTACGTATGAGGCATCATTGATTGTTTAGCCATGTAACTCTCTGCGAATGAAGAACACAGTCCGCATATTATTTTTAAATAATTTACATCTAATGCAAAATATATAAACAACTTCACTTTATTACAAATGCAGCAGTCAAAGAGTAATTAATTAGCATTATATTTGGTAAACGTAACTGTTAATTTTACGTATAATCAGAGTGCACACTGCTTCAGCTCATTTTAAAAGCAGAAGTAAGTGGCAGAATCAGTTGTACAACTTGTCTGATTCCATGGAATATGTAAAACATATCAGAGGGAAATCATTAAAGAGTGTTGAAAAACAAATTATATTACAAGTGTTTCGCAAGTTGTGTGAATAATACAAACCTCAGCAATTGTGAACGATGTTAATTTGTCAGCAGAATATACCGGTGTTATGTGTTTCTTCAAAGTGCTATTCGTCGCAAATTCATAGCTTCTTTGAAAGAAACGAGCCACCAAAATTACAAAAGTGCTTCAAGCAGAAAACAATGCTCCCAGTTAGCGAGATTTCAAAAACTAGCTACCACACCATACTTCGCGACATAGGTTCTGAATTTGCGAAAAAAAAAACAGAAAAAATATAATTGTTGAGCGTGAAATTATATTGTGGTGCAGGAATTAATAAAGGAAAATTGGGAATTGGAAGTTCGTTTAGAGAATTCGTCCGTTGACAGATTCCAGTTTGGTACGTAGAGTACTCTTTTCAGTTGCAGGGCAGTGGAGCATTCAAGTCATTGCTAAAGTGGCTACTCGCACTTATTTAGCACTATTACTCCACACAGAGACCCATTACTTAATTTTAATTTGCAAAGGAGGTGAGGTTATGTGAGAAAATCAAATATTTTAGTAAATGTAAGCATTCAGACACTTTATAGCATAAAAAAGGGGGCACCCAAAGGAAACTGGATTGTTGTCATAAACACTTTATTTATGGACCTTTTTACAAAATCACTTTAGTCACCTTCAAAATACTCTCCATTACATGCGATGCACTTGTCAAGTCTATTTTCCCACTGTTGGAAGCATGTTTGGAACTCTTCAAGTTTGATATTGTCCAGTGCACTTTGCGAAGCTGTTTATACCTTCTCCACATCGTCATAACGCTCCCCTTTTAGCATCTTTTTCATTCGTGGAAATAGGAAAAAGTCGCACGGGGCTAGGTCCGGAGAATACGGAGCTTGGGGGACGACAGACCACCTCTGAGATGCCAAATAGTGGATCACTCGTAAGGCGGTGTGTGTTGGAGCGTTGTAGAGATGCAGAAACCAGTCACCTGATCGCCAAAGTTCCGGGCGTATACTCCTCACATCCTCTCGCAGACACTTTAAAACTTCCAAGTGTAAGTGCTGGTTAACAATCTGGCCAGGGGGTACTAATTCTCGATGAACAATTCCACGAAATTCAAAAAAAGACAATAATCATCGTCTTCTCATTTGACCAAACTTGCCTTGCTATTTTTGGTCTGGGAGAGTTGGGAGTCCTGCACTGGCTTGAAGCTTGCTTGGTTTCTGGGTCATACCCGTAACACCAACTCTCATCCCCTGTGATGACTTTGTTCAAGAAGTTTGGATCACGTGCAATCTCTATTTTCAAGTCGTGACACACATTCATGCGAATGGTTTTGTGCTCCTTTGTGAGACGGCGCGGAACAAATTTAGCAGCAACAGGTCTCATGTGCAAATCCTCCCTCAAAATCCGCTAGCACGAGCTCCAAGTGATTCCTGTCGCTGCTGAAATTTGGTCGATCGTTTGGCGACGATCCTCGTTGATCTTTAGGTGGACCTTTTCAATGTTCTCCTCATTTCGCGATGTTGGAGGGCGAGCAGAACGAGCTTGGTCTTCAACACACATCTCATCACGTTTAAAGCGCCCAAACTACTCGAAAACCTCTGTGAGGCTCATAGCGTCCTCCTGGAAAGCCTCCTGAAGCATTTGTGTGTCTGCGCTGCAATTTTTTTAAGCAGGAAGCAAAATTTCAAACACACTCTTTGTTCTTTTAAAATTGCCACAACGACTTCGCAGAGTTAAGCCGCCAACAGTCAGAGAAACACAATACCACACTTGCACGTTCAGCTGTACACTGACGCCATCTGCACAGCTGTTTCATGAAGGTATTTCCTAACACCGTCTAGCGTGATAACCCTGCACTACGTCTACGAGTGGCAGCGCCCTCAGAGTCCAGTTTCTGTTGGCTCCCCTCTTATTTATAACACGGTGGCCACACCCTTACATTTAATCTTAACGTTAAAGTGTTACCGGTAAAGCTACACAAAACATCAAAAATGGCGAAGCAAAACTTTGCATAGAAGTTCACTGACAGTGCACTGTTTGCCATGTGGAAAAAAAATTGGCACGAACATTCCTCGAATAACAGTCACCGGTGGAGTAGTACATTTTCCCGCTTTGTTTACATCTCCCCGTAAACTAAAAATGGCTCCGATATTGAACAGTTGAAGGATGTGATTAGAAAGCTAGAAACAAGTGTCGAGCAACTGCTGAAAACTCAGTGAAAATATTTCGCAAACAGATGCAGGCTTAAACATATTGCATTAATTGAACAATTTTAAAGTTTTGCTATTTTGAGCAAGCTAATTTGCTTTAATCTAGCGTGAATACATATTCACGATTGACACTATTGCGATAATCACAACCAGAAAAGCGAGTCCAGCTTGTGTACTTAGAACTATTTACGTCGCACTGTCTTGCATTCCCGCCAGATGCCATGTGGTGGTGGATAGACAGTATGTGTTATGGTGGTTACCGGTTAGGGTAGGTATTACACATTTATCTAACCACATTGTGTACTATATATGACTTTAACACATAAATTGATGGAAGAGACAGAACATGTTTACATAACACATTCCTTTAGCTTGCCTTCTGATGTCAGACAGTAGTTTTGGTTTGGTTACTGATAATACAGAAGGACAAATGCACATTGGCTTTACTTAAACTCTTCAATGAAATTTTATCCATAAATACCGAAGAGTTAGCCCGATTGTGACAGTCTGTAGCTTATTCAGTTGTAATCACAATGAATCCTAATTACAAACTACAGTATTTGTGGTTGTTCGACAGTATCTTTGTACATAGGTATGTGTATGCATTAATAACCAGCTTAATATTAAAATAGTTGTCTATTTTCGCAGTTAATTCTTTTTGAGACATTCGTAGATATTGGTTTTAACATTTGAATGCTTTTCTCAGATGTGAAGTTATTTTTCTCATTTCCAATTTTCCCCAGTACTGCAGACAATAAGAAGTTTTGTCGTAACCAGCTACCCCTTAAGCCTAACATAAGTACAGTACTATTCCATAATAACTACAAGATAAAACATAATAAAAGTATTATTACGAAATATTGTCACAACCTGACCACGGGTGGACTTGGATTTCCAGGCTGGCAGATCTGTCCTAGGGGCTTTTAGCTCAGAGATAAGCAAACTTCAGCAGAGGTTGGGTTTTTGGTGGTAAATTCTCTATAAAGGTTATTAGATTGCACTAATGTACTGAAACTAGAGTTAACTTAGAACAAGGATTACTTACATTACAAAATTACAAAGAAATGTAATCAGGTGATTAAAGAACTGTAATTGTAATCAGGTGTGGCTACTTTAACCAAAACAGTTACGTGAGACAATATTATTCCGATCTAATTGAACCAGTTAAAAGAATATAGATTCTTAAGAAATATCCTTAGAAGATTCTGCAAATAAAGGGATAAGGGTATGATAGATTAGATCTTTTATAAATAATTGTCCAAGCTCTTTCTTCCTGGCTTAGCAGCGTTACCTCATATCTTCAAACATGAGACTAGTACTACTTAAGTACAATAGGTTGCATTTAACCTTGTAAATTGGTTCTGAAGCCCCATTACCACCTTCCTATTTTAGAATCTACTGAGTCATTGCACATATTTATAAAGGAATATATCATATGATAAGCACATGCCAGTTTACATTCTTATATGAATTTGGCTTCATTATGAGGCCACAACACATACTACAGCAAAATAAAACTTGCGAAGTAATTTCTGGATACTAGGCCATTCGACCAACCGAAGTATTTATTTTACTCGTACTCGTAAAACTTGAAATCTGGCACTAAATCTCCACTTCCGATAAATGTTGGTGTTCACTACACCTCCCCGTAGGGGAGGGGATCCGTCCCCTTCAGCTGCTGTGGTGCGGGCGCTGCAGACCCCTAGCACTCGTGGTACCTCTGACGTGGTACCATTACTGGATTAAAAATTCAATTACAACTACTCAAAGATCATATCAGAGGGAATTGGGTGTTCACAATCCCCTCAAATGAAACTCAATACTGGGTTTGGTAAACAAATTGGAAACAACTGGATCTCTGATGAGTGAAAAAGGCAAGTATCTTTCATTTAGGCTTTCCACCGTTGTTAACGTAAGAGCACGACTGGAGCAGTTACTGAAAAAATCATTAAGACGTTTTCACAGGAGACAGGTTACGTGTACTCAATGTGTCACAGAGGTGAGACAAGTGCAAGCCTGAAGCCATATCGAGTAACGGTTGGTTGTTCATCAGCTACAGAAACCAGATAAGGATAAAATATTGAATTATTGTCGTTGGTTTTAGACATTCTTTGTGAAAAATCCCGCCATATTGTCCATTACATGGTTCACATATGAAGCATGTTTGCACTTATCCAGTTATCTGAGCTCACAGAACTCACGCCATTGGGCCATCGAAAATCCACATATCATCCACGAAGCACCTATGCACCGGGTTAAAGCGGGAGTTTGGTGTGCAATATTCGCACAGAGAATAATGGGCACAATTAACCAGACTATGAACACTGCAAAGTACCGACTGATATTCATGGAGTTTGTTAGACAACTGGACGACGTAGAGCTGAGTCAAGGATATTTTCAGCAAGATGGCGCTAAATGTCATACATCAAATGATACAATGGAACTAATTGCAAGTTTCTTTGACGACCGGATAATTTCCAGGAACCTGTGGCGACCGAGACCTCCCTCACATCGCTGGAGTTCTTTCTATGGGGTTACTTAAAAGACAGGGTTTACGCCACGCAACCCCTCAGATTGGACGATCTGAGCCACACAGGAGATTGAAGCTATTGACAAGAGAGTCCTCCAACAAGTGCTTAGTAACATGGAACGGCGTGTTGAGTTATGCCTTATGCATAATGGGGGACACTTTAACACAAAGAATTGCTCCAATCTCCGAAACTAAAATGCATGATTCACAAAATGGATTTAGAAAAGGACGTTCCTGCAATGATTGTATTTTCACAAAATCACAGATTATGAAGAAACGACGAGAATATAATCTATCAACTCTAATAGCTTTTATAGACTACGTAGAAGCTTTTGATAAAGTAAAAAAAATCTGCTATTGGAAATAATGATTAAAATGGATTTCCTCAACATTTAGTAGGAACAGTAGAAAGTATGTATATAAATACGAAATTTAAATTGGAGAAATCCATAGAAAAGGATAACCTATTAGAGATTAATTTAGGATTAAGACAATTACAGTTGGAACACTTGCCGATTACATAAAATTACGTAGCGCACACAATTACAATTCACCAGTTCGTCCGTTACAGTTCCACTTGCACTCGCAATTACGTACACTCCTCCGATGTACGTCCGCAGTCCGTCCCCTCGCTGGGCGCTCCTCACAGCTACTCGCCAAGAACTGAACTGAACTCGCCAACTGCAGCCCCTTTTATAGGGATATCGCTGTTTCTCGAAGCCTCTCGTTTCAGTGAATCACCGCGAAGGTTCCAGACGGCAGGGGGAGTGGGAAGAGGCGGCCAGCGACCAGTGACACTACCCTAATCATCCACTCAGTTAGTGACCGAGATAAATGGGTGGGTGTGTGCCGAATTTCTCCGCCCTGGCCCTATTGCAAGCCGGTTCTATAGGGAGTTATATATATATATTAATGACGCAGTTGTACGATGGCAAAATATGCTCAGAACACATTTTAAAATAAAGGGGAGAAATGTTGACACATTGCTGTTTTTTGATGACCAGATTTTAATTGCGGAGACGGAAGATAACTTAAAAAGAGCCATACATGAATTAAATAATAATACCAGAGAATATAATCTTCAAATTTCATATGAAAAAAACAAAAATAATGACTTTTATAGGAACGAACCATTTGAGAGAAAAAATTTGCATAAATGATAAACCCCTCCTACAACAAAGTTATTTTAATTATCTTGGCTATATTGTGTCATATACCAGTAATAGAGATATACAAAACAAAATAAACAAATTCCAAACAATATGTGGCACAATAAAAAGAACGTTTAAAAATTGTAACCGCAAAACTTTGTTAAAACTGTATAAAATAATGGCGATCCCAACCCTGCTTTATAGGTGTGAAAACTGGGTCTCGACTATCTCACAACAGAAGAAAGTGGAGGCTGCTGAGATGAAATTTCTGAGACAGGTGGCAGGTTATAGACTCCTAGACAAGAAAAGAAACGAGGATATTAGAAGAGAATTGGAAATTCAGAGTCTAAATGAAACAATTATTGCACACAGGCAAAAATGGCACGATCATGTGCAGAGAATGACCGAAGACCGTACACCACAAATAGTTACACGTATAAATATGTAGGTAGAAGAAATGTTGGCAGGCCACGAATGGGATGGTCCGATCAATTTCATTGATGTCAGAACGGGCCCCAAGGCTTATACCGTGATGATGATGATGATGATGACGACGACTTTAACATTTGGTATAGAGGCAAATAATCTCCCTAAATGTATCTACAGTTTAGATACAATAAGTTGTTGCTAACACAATTGGTTTTGAAGCAATTAATGAAAGAAACGTGGCAGTTATATACAAATCACTCTATATAATCTACGACGCATAACGAACAAGGAGAGCTGTTGGAATATTCCGGGAAAGCTAAATAAGTCAATTTCACTGGTTCTTTGGCTTGTTATCTTAAAAGCATTAGGCTGCAATTGAATTAAAAGAACTGCAAATGCATTTTTGACATTCAACATATCCATTAACGTCGTGCTAATACGCAGTTTTGTACTATATGTTGTAAATCTGCATTCTATGTACTCTAATATTAACCTCCATCCTAGTTGATTAGATATTCCCCCACTTCTCCAAGAAGTCACCCGCAAAGCTACACTGCGGATCATTTGTGGTCTGTCTATATATTTATGTTGCTAGCTTTGCCATCTGGTGCGTGGAATGTGCCAAGATTTGAGTGGTAAAGCTACTAATTCAAAGGGCGCTGAATGATGCTTGTTTTCAAAGGGTGTAGCTGCTCTTCTTGCAAATGCGCGTGTAATAATTAAAATTGAAATACGCAAGATGAGAAAATGTGAGAGCTCTCGTAATCCTTTGATAACTGATTTCAGTACCACTATCGTAGCCTTAATATAGAGATTATAACGTTCGTAAGAAGAATATAAACTGATTAGGGGGTAATCTTTGTTTTCTGTTTTAAGTTTTTGGACAAAAGTTTTGACACACGCTAATTTAAGAGATTTTCGTTAAAATAGCATTGCTTAGAGTTATAGCTAAATCATTGTCTGTAGGAGTAATAAGACGTACACCAGATGAAAAAATCTGAACAATGCTTAATTAGGGAAAACCTTGATACGAGGAATTATCTGCAATACTATAATGGTTATAACACAGTGTTAATTGGGATTACTTACTATCAGTGATTGACCTTTCGCTAGCTCATTTATGCTCGCAGTAAAAATTTAAATTAAGAACAACAACGTGTTCCCCAAGTGAGAAAAGCAGGGTCACCGAGAAGTTACCTAGAATGTAAAAGCACAATTAAAATAATATATAGACCGCTTTTGGATTAATATATTGTTGCGTATATGGGCTGAGCGAGATCCGGAAATTACTATAACCATTGTTATTTAACATTCATTTCCTGTGCCTTTACTTTGGGCAAAGCTGTTTTTTTCATAGTTAAGCCTAAATTTTGCTGACTGGCAAAACGTGTACTTTGAACTGGCGAGTCACACAATTTGCTGATCAAGGGGAATACTGCACAGGTGGCCAGTAACAGATGTCAACATGTTCTCAATGATGTAAACAGTGACTGCACAAAATGATGCAATATTTGGTAGGAAAATAATAGCTAGCGTGAGAATCGCTGATTTTGCTTTTAAGTAGGACCCCTACTTAAGCTTGGTTGGGTTAGCGCATGCGTGGATTTTTAGGATGGACTTTAGGCTGGGAATCATGCTGGAGGACTTGATGCTGGAAGTTTACTCAGGGAACATGGGGCAGGTCACTCATTTATAGTTCTTCCAGATTTCACGCTGGTCCTAAATTCGGTCTCGTCATGCCGGCAACCAGTGGTGGCTGCTCTTCAGTTTGCATCGTCAACCATATAAAATACAAATCTCCAAGGCAAGCCCGGGTGGGGATTTGATATACTAATATAATTATCAACACCATCCCACCCCAAGTCTCTTCAAGACTTCTGGAGTGACTTGTCTTGAGACCCAATCAATAGGTTATAGTAAATTGGCATTTTATAGAACCTTATGTTGTCTTTATATATATTTAACCTCACTAAAACTCTCTACCATTTACCTCTACCATGTGACCCCCTATCCTTTCAGCTACGCTCCCAGTTGCAAAGATTTTAAACCCTTAAGGTTATTCTTTAAGTACACACAATCCTACTCACAACTTATAGTCTAAATTCATCCCCGTTCACAATCATAATACAACAATATACTGCAAGAAATATACATCTATTTTTTCATCCTTGCTCCTCTTATTGCTTTGCAAAGTAGCTGCTAATTTTATGGTCATTTAGGTATACTACATGACTCCCATAACACCTTTAATGAAGCACTGATAATATTGTGACCGTTCGTTTATCTTTGTCACTTCAACAATTCAGAATATTCTTTTCTCTGTTAGTTGATTTTCTTTGGCTTAGTGGATGAATTAACTAAGCGTAAAGCAGCCTCAAGCTATTCCACTTTATACACTGGTAGGCCGATCACAGGACATGAATTCTGCTTTAATCGTAGAAGCACTTGTTCGTAAAAGTTAGTGAGAATCTGACGTTTACGTGGAACAATAACAGTTCACCAATTATACCCAGCATGGCCGCTAATATACAGTCAATATATAGTCAACCTATCTTCAGCGGCCAACGGTATGGCAAGTACTACCTCCAAACCCAAAACACCCTACATGGAGTGTTCATGGTTTGCAATCTAATGCCTCACTGTTTAAAGTGTAGTAAACTTCAGTTTTTTTCTCGTCCATGCTTTAAAGGTTAGATGCTTCTATGACTCCGTCTTAACATATGACTCCCTAAATAAACTTCGCATTTTCCGGTAACTTCTGCAAATTGAAACAAGATAGGTAAAAGTTCAAGTCAGTTTAATTATTTAACAAAAGGTATGGTTCCTCAATTAATATTAATAGAGTGAACGCTTCTTTTCTGAAATATCCCTTATTAGTCTTGCAACGTTTCTGTCTCCATGATTTATTACAGTAATTTCATATTTTAGGTGAAAAATTCGCTTTATTTATAATGTTCATTCCTGTCTAACTTGAAAAAACACTTATTTCAATTAAATAATGACTAATATTATACATTTGTGACTCAAAAATGCGAGTTTGTGACAAAGGTTCAAAATATGCAAGGAAAGATTTCTCATATACGATATTACCCGATCTTTAAATTCGTTCACAGGTTAATTTGCACTTCACTTTGGTTTGACTATGTAAAGGAAATTCTGAATAGTTTGAGCACAACGAGCTGTAACAATATTTATAAAATAAGTCTCATTAGTGCATCTAATATTCTGGATATTCTAATTATTTTCATAGAACACATAAATATTAATTGGTGCATTCTCTGGTTATATTTTCCAATTCTTGGCTCTAATCTGATATTTGCAGGTTTTCTTACTACCCAATATCTACTCATAATTACCTTAAGCTTCATTAGACAATAAAGAACGTTTTAGAATGGTAAGCACAGCCAAGGTCTGGAATTTCTCTTAAAACCCAAAACAAATGCACTGGGATTCTTGAAAATCTTGTAACAGTATAAAACAGCGTGGCTACAAAGTTTGGTGTATATGTATTAAGTCCTCTCTGGATTATAAATTTGATTATTATATTTTGAGCTATTTTTCAAACAAACTTGCTCACAGTGAAATGCTTATACTTTTTAAAATATATTTATGATTTTATTTTCCTTATTGAATTGGGAAAAAAATTTCCTAATAATTATGCTATTTAAATGATTGGCTTTAAATTGTGTATTCAATGAGAGTTTCAAGTTTTCGATATACATGAAACAAAGATGGGTTTCCTGACTAGAAAATTTAGTTTATTTAAATAATTTTAAAGTTTTAGTTAATGTATATTGGAGAAAATGTTCCCAAATTTTATTTTGGTAACTTAAATTTTGTGCGATAAAGATAATTTTAAATATAGGAGCATTTCTAAAACGTAAGTCAAAAAGCACATCTAAAATATAGGAAAAAGTGGTAGTCTTAAATCATTCTGATACGCTTTACTGAATACAAACTTTTACTACATAAAACATTTGCGTGAATATTTATGGAATATTGGAAATAATGACAAGTAATCTGTAAATCCAAATTGCAAGTTATTGTTTTACCTTAATTTACCCTCGCCCACGCTCTTAAATTGTGAAAAGTTGTATACGTTTACTGACTCTGTTGTCCGCTCCTGAATATTTAGGCTGTGCATGGTTTTCTCGTTTTCAGCTCTCCTGCTCTCATTTTTATAAAATATGCACATATGGATTCAATGGCAGCACCATAACTCAGGTCTTGCTGCTGAAGAAGAATATCTATAGCATAATAAGGTAATCAAGCCGAATGACCAAATGTGAAACATGAGGCGAGTAGCTGGCTGTCCAGCCGTAGCTTTTCCATTCTTAGTGAAATTATTTCATAATCTATAAGATTTTTATGTTAAATTCTTGCGTATAATTTTTATAATCGCCCAGGCCCAGTTATTCCGAATAATGGTTGAAGAATCTCAGATGTTCATATAATAGAAAATAAAAAATTGCCATAACATCCGACTAAATAAGATCGTCGACGATCTTTCAAGTTCTTAAAATGCTACATTACCTAGGAATATCCTTTGGTGCCGGATAATTATTGGTCGTAATGTCTGAGTAATAGATGTCAACTGTAGGTTACACGTTAAGCATTTGTATCTACTCGTTTATCTCAAAGTTATTTACTAAATGCTACATACTCCCATATATACAACCACTGTTTTCATTTAATATAATATGCATGTATGTTTGGCATTACTGCAACCATTCTAGCCCGCCTCGGTAGCGTAGATGGCTGCGTGTCTGCCTCACGTTCAAGAGGCCCCCAGTTCGAATCTCGGTCAGGGTGAGTTATCTGGATAAGGATTTATCCGGGGTTTCCCCTTATCCTAAAAGACGAATGTAGGGTAACTCTAAGCTTCATTGACCCCGGACTCATTGGAGAATCATTTCACCCATTTCATTCAAGTAAATTACAACCACAAAAAAAAAAAAAAAAAAAAAAAAAAAAAGCTGCAACCATTCTACGATGAGGAGGCTACGTTTTCCTCTGGCCATTTATCATTGTATTCAGTTTGCGTAATATTGAAGTTTGGCAGAGCTCGCGCATGCTGTGCAAATGTACATTATGCAATGCGCATTGAAAAAACTAATGCTCACATATTAATAATAACTATTCTTACTTTCGTTTATTTCAACATTTTTATAGTTCTTGTGAATTCCAACTTGCACACTTTAATCACTTTTCACGATGTGCAACGAGACTACCTATTCAAGTTCTGTATACTCTATCGGGGACAGTTATGATGATTACATTTAATTGCATGTGATGAAGAATGAGCGTGATATATTCCAATCAATTACAAAATAGCTGTATAGCCACATTAAACATTAATGGTTTTCAACCCAAATGTAAAATGAAAACGAAAATAACGTTTCATAAATTGCAAATGAACGTCAAACGCTAGCGAACACGAATCGGTGTTAAAATAAGACATAACATAATGATAATGTAATATTTATTATAATGTAATTTGCTTGTATTATATACATTTAAATAATGGCAGTAATCAGTATGGAGATTTTAATGAGGGTATAATCTCCCATACATTAAGAATTGGTGACTAAACTAAATTTGCAGTTCAAGAATACAAACCTGAGACAAACATATGAAACACAGTAATTAGGAACAATTTTTTATTCAAAATTATTTGGAGACATCATACCGAAGCAGTAGTAAACAAAACAAGAAAAAATTTCAATTTTAAAAAGATTAGCTGAAGTCAAGTGGAGCAGTAATCGGATGATACTGAAAACCACATACAAAACATTAATCGAGCCAATACTTCTTTACAATGCAGAGGTAATAATTACAGCAAACAGTACTAACATAAATCATCTAGAAATATGCCAAAATCAGGCCCTGCGACTAATAACCGATGCAGCAAAATCAACTCCAATCACGGCAATGCAAGCCTTAACTCAGAACTATCCAATACATCTGACTTTAGAGGAGCAGACACTAAAACAACATGAAAAAAGGTTGCGGTTAAAAGCAACAATATGGGAGATAAGATTATTACAGCCAATCAAGATGAAAAAACAAACAAGTTTCCTCCACAAAGTTAAGCAATTAAAAACAAATCTGAATCTTTCTAATTCTAAAGAAAACATTTTAATCAAAGAAAACCCACTGACCTTTGAACCAATTAATATTCAGTTAGATTTAGAACAAATAGTTGCAAAATGTGAAACTTTCCAGCCTGTACTAAAAGTACTAGCATTAGAAACTGTGAACAATAGTGTAACGGGAGCGCTGGAACACCCTGTGAAAGCAGCTGGCAGCGGGAGACAGGGAAGGTTCGGTTAGCCACGCCCTCGCCTCGTTTGTCCTATAGTGGTGACAGGCTGTGGTTGGGGGAAAAACATGACTGTGCCGTATGTTTCCTTACACCTGGTTCTCGATCTTTCTGTTACTAGAACAATCCTGTAAACACCAGATGTTGGCGATATTCCTATTTAAAGAGGGTTACAGACAGACAGAGTTGAGTCAGTCAGTCAGTTGGTTAGTGTGTGAATGAGGACAGTTCTTGGTGGAAGAAGGCAGTGTTAGTCAGTGACGTGTTAATGTACGAGAAGATTGTGCAACGGAAGACTGTACGTAACTGGTATGTGCAACGGAGTTTATGTAATCGCGAGTACAAGGAAATTGTAACGGACGAACTGGTGAATTGTAATTGTGTGCAGCAAGTAATTCTGTGTAATTGGCAAGAGTTTAACTGTAAGTCGGTGGAAATAAAGAACATTTTTGAGTGGTGAAATTGGACTTTTTATTTCACGAACCCACAAAGCCACACTGGTGTCAGGAAGCGGGAAAACAACATCACCGAACATTACAACGATGGAGGCAGCATTAGAAAAGATTTTAGCGGTACTGGAAGAAATGAAGACGGCTAAAGACAACATCACCAGGAAGATGGAAGAAATGCAGGCCGGATTAACAGAGAAGCTGGAGACTAGAAATAACCTGGCCGCGGAACTGAAACTAATCAGGACGGCTAAGGACAACATCACCGGGAAGATGGAAGAAATGAAGGCCGAATTAACAGCGAAGACGGAAACGGCTAACAACAACTTGGCCACGACAATGACCTCAAAGATGGCCGAACTGACAACGGAGATGAGGGCGGCGAACGAGGCTCTCGCCGCAAAGTTTGAGGAACGTTTGGCCGGCGTGAGGGATGACGTCGCGAACCTGGGCAAGCGGAAGGGTCAAGTAGACGACCGCCTTAATGATTTAGAGGAAAAGGCCGACAACATCGCAAAACCCCTCACCCGCCTGACGGAGGAAAACCGGCCTTATGTGTGGACGGAGGACGCCGAAGACGCTTTCCAGCACCCGAAGGGGACCCTGTGCAGTGCTCCAATTTTGGGTTTCCCACAACCGGGTGGCGCCTTCATTGTGGACACCGACGCTAGCGACCATTACATTGGAGGTGTCCTACCGCAGTTCCAGGACGGCCATGAGCGCACAAGAGTGGAAGAGAAGGAGCGTGCCGCAGCAGTCCGAGTAGTTGTGGCAGTGCCTGCTGAAGGCTGGGACAGCGCAGGCCTGAGGAGGGAGCAGCTGGCGGACGCAGACTTGGGGCCACTCTTGAGGGAAGTGGACGCAGGGACGAGACCAACCTGGGAGGACATCGCACCGAGGAGCGCCACCTACAAGTCGCACTGGGCCCAATGGGACTCGTTGAAGACCAGAGAGGGCGTGCTGTTCCGGGTATGGGAGTCACCCGATGGGAAGGCGCAGAGAGGACAGTTGGTACTTCCCCGGAGCAAGGTCCCGGAAGTCTTGGAGGAAGTGCACGCCGGTACTTCAGGAGGACACCTGGGAGCGAACCGAATGATTCACAAACTACGGCAGCGTTACTTCTGGCTGAGACCCCGAGCAGATGCTGGTGGTACACCTGGACCGCCTCGCACGCTACGATGGGGCTGTTCGAGGCGAACAGCTTTGAGGAGGGAGCAGTGTAACGGGAGCGCTGGAACACCCTGTGAAAGCAGCTGGCAGCGGGAGACAGGGAAGGTTCGGTTAGCCACGCCCTCGCCTCGTTTGTCCTATAGTGGTGACAGGCTGTGGTTGGGGGAAAAACATGACTGTGCCGTATGTTTCCTTACACCTGGTTCTCGATCTTTCTGTTACTAGAACAATCCTGTAAACACCAGAAGTTGGCGATATTCCTATTTAAAGAGGGTTACAGACAGACAGAGTTGAGTCAGTCAGTCAGTTGGTTAGTGTGTGAATGAGGACAGTTCTTGGTGGAAGAAGGCAGTGTTAGTCAGTGACGTGTTAATGTACGAGAAGATTGTGCAACGGAAGACTGTACGTAACTGGTATGTGCAACGGAGTTTATGTAATCGCGAGTACAAGGAAATTGTAACGGACGAACTGGTGAATTATAATTGTGTGCAGCAAGTAATTCTGTGTAATTGGCAAGAGTTTAACTGTAAGTCGGTGGAAATAAAGAACATTTTTGAGTGGTGAAATTGGACTTTTTATTTCACGAACCCACAAAGTCACAATAGATACCCACCTGAAGAATGGTTACATATCTACACAGATGGATCTAACTTGGACAACAACTCAGGAGCAGGAATTAAGTGTGCACTGTTCTCATTCTATCAACCAGCAGGATACCACTCAACAAATGCTGATGCAGAAGTAACGGCTATTCATATTTCACTCTAACACCTTCTTTACAGAATACATAAATCTAAAAATGCTTTCATACTTTCTGATTCTAAAGCAGGTTATATGCAATAAGTTCATGTAAAATGAGGTCAATCCAAATTCAATAATGTCACAAAATGATCCAATAACTTCAAAAACTACAGAAAAGAATTAAATTACAGTGGATACCTGCAAATGAAATGAATCAGCAGGTTTTCTATCAAAAAGGGTGAACATTTAATTCAGAACAAAAAGAAAATCTTATCCTTTACATCCAAAATATTAATTAAAAACATAGAAAAACAAACAAAGGCAATCAATATCTACAAAATCCAAAGATAAAAATGGAACATTTTAATTAAGAATCCAGAAATTATTCCAGAGATCCCACGTAAAGCTGCAGTAGAAAAATTTGGATTACTTGCGGGACATGATTATTTTGCCAAACACTTACAAAAAATAGGAATTTATACAAGTCCAAGTTTTCCTATGTGCAACAAAGAAGAGGAAATGACTGAGGAACATGTTCTAACCTGTAAAGTCCTGCCTGCCGGAAGCACTACCCAGAAATATAGGAGAGCAAGAGAGCTAATGACTTCATTGCCAAAGCCTAGCATTTGAAAATAACAATAACAGAATTGCTGACTGGTATATTTCGTTACACAAAGTAGGCATAAAGTGCATGATCCTTATTTCATTGTCTAAATTCACATTAATAATTAACTAGAGAAAAGTATTTAAGGTAGCAGGATGTGTACGTTTTTAGTATCTGGTGAGTAGAAGTACCTCCAAAGTGGCTATGAAACCTTACTATCCGTTTTAAAATGAAAGACAGCCAGTCAAACTTGTCAACTAATGTCAGTATTATGAGTTTTAGGTGCCCACTTCTTACTGATTTAAAATTGGAAAGCTTGACAGGAGTAAATAAACAGACGTTTCTGCAAAATGTATAACTGAAATAGTTTCTTCGGTAATATAAATAGATACTTTAAATTAGCGAAAAAGTACAAATGTTCTAAAACTGACCTTTGCACTCTTATTTGTGGAAAAGTATGGCAGGGATATTTTATGATGCTTTAGTACAGAAAAAATAAATTAATTTGACTGAAGTTGATATTATTAGAATTAGGTGAATTAATTATATCCTTATGGGATTATTCGTATTGTTAATTTTTCTCTTTCTTTTAGGCAAACAAATGAGGCTATCATGCTTGAATATTTAACTAGCACATTTTAGATTATTTATGACATTTTTATGTAAATCTAAGCAAAGTGAAATGTAAACAATAAATTTCATTTGTCAAAACATAAAAGTAATAAAAATTAGAACACATAAAAGCTACCAGTGGTTTTAAAACATCCCTGGGATTTTAAAAATGGCTGACTGTGAAAATATGTATTGACCAAACTGATTCACAGGTATCTATAGAATGTTGTTTAGATAAAGGTGAAAAATAAGTCTTCTTTATCTGAAAACCAGTCCCAATGTCAGGCATGCTTCAAGAAGTGCAAAAAGTTATTCAAAACCTCAAGGGAGCTTCATGAGAGACACTGAAGTGCGGAACAGTACATCATATGAGAAACTCGAATACAAATTTTGAAATGAAATGTAACCTGTTTAACGCCCACTTTTACTTCATGCGGCACCGCAGGCGGTAACTCTTACATGAGATGAAGATGCAGCACCGTTGGAATGAGATGGCGGTGGAAACCGGAGGTCCCGGAGAAAACCCTCCCCAGCGCCGTGTTGTCCATCACTTTGCGGTTGCCTGGGATCTAACCAGGGCCGCCTGACATTCGAGTAGTCTGATTACTCCGCCACTGCGCGGCCAATACAAATTTTGTTAACTATATTACAGCGCATAAACATGACCAAATTATTTGCTGTGTTTATACCAAGGGACTACCAATAACAAGAGTTTGAATTAATTACAAATAAAGCCTATTGAAAGATAAACATTTATAAAAGGAACTATTGTTCCTGATGTTCCTATATCATTAATTACTAATTGCGCCACTAATTATTTTAATACATTTTTAATGAAGAATGTGAACAATTTGAATAATGCTTGTTACAAAACTTGGTAATTAATTAAAATATAGTATTTTATTTATTCTGTATTATAAAAAGTGTTACTATGTGTGTAATTTGTGATTAAACTGCAGCTATATATCCAATTTTAACTATTATTCATTTAGGAAAGTGTTTAATATCACTCTAAATCCTTTGTTAAAAATGACACTTTATTAAATGAGAACAGAATTCCCCTTTGTGACCACATACAAACATTCCTTTGTTCAAATACATAGCGTACCATTATTGTGTTAACACGATGTCATTGTAATATTATTAGTCATCGGGGTCAGCGGTTATGAACTCTGCATTCTCTAAGTACAGGGAATTCTAATTAAATCGAAACTCCATTGTAATTCTGGTGGAGTTCAGATTGGGGACAATGTTTGATCTGAAAAATGATGCAGTTTAAATATTCGAAGACTCCATAACAACTTACGTTTCCTTTACCACATATGCACAAATTGTTTGCACATTAACCTGACGTGCTGTGGTGGTAATATAGCTACTGGGACATCCATATACCTTTCTTCGTCGTTGACGTATGATTCTCCTTGAGAACTGAAGCAGTATTTCTGCCGCGGTAGGGTTAACAGGTTTATTCAAGTTCTCTTAATTTAGTATGCATTAACTGTTAGTTGCAA
Organism: Mantis religiosa; assembly: GCA_030765055.1. Classification (NCBI taxonomy): domain Eukaryota; kingdom Metazoa; phylum Arthropoda; class Insecta; order Mantodea; family Mantidae; genus Mantis; species Mantis religiosa. Next base: position 61,789,585 of record CM060953.1, on the reverse strand, counting down.
CTACACCTGAAGAGAAACTAACGGCAAATATGCCTATTTCTACATCAAATGTTTATTTAGGACTCGTATTTTGTACACAATCTGCTCGTTTTGTCGGAAATTAATTTAAGATGATTTGAAGGCTCTAAGTTTTACCTTTGGAGATCTTAAAAATATAATTTATGAGAAGCGAAACTAAATATTTCAGACTAACGGAATGAGAGATTAATCTAATTTCTCAAAGTTAACTCAGAAAAGTAGGAAAAGGGCAGCAAAGGTGTTGAAATCGATAACAAGCTTTTACAACATCTCCTTTACTGTTTATTACGCAATCTGCACCGCGCTAAATATTACATAACCGGCATGTGAAAAGCAGGAAAGGAAAGCTCATCATCGGTCGAGTGCCACCTCGCTTGGGTTGTCGGGTTGTAAGTAAGGTTGGGTAGACAGGATCAAATGTGGCACACGCAAGAGAATTTGACGTATTTTACATGCTATGTTGAAAATGCAAGCTTTCTGGCGTTAAATGACAGAATTTTATTAATTTGTGGTTATGAGAAGCGGTTGCAAGTTGCAGAGCAATTTATTTGGTTTAGTGTTAAGCATTTAAATATGACTGTAGTAATATAAATCCAACACTTACTTTGAAACAACGGGAAAGTTGTTTATCCCCTTTAACATATTTAAGTGCTACCGTTCCTAGATAATTGCGATTTTCGTCATGTGGTAAACACTCTATGATGTGTCCTTCAAGAAACAGAAAATGCACACATATTTATTATATATTATTTTATGTCTGCACTTTGCTACCGTATAATAATGATTATAATGATGATGATTATGATAATTTATTATCGTTATCATTATGATTGGTATCCCTATCATTATGATTATTATTATCAATATCATCATTATTATTGTTCTCATCCAATAGAATGTTGTTTCCGGGTTGAAAGCTTAGACATTTACATCATCATTGTTGCGTCGTCGTCGTCGTCGTCGTCGTTGTTGTTGTATGCAGGTAGTAGGGACCTTTTTGCGCCCCACTGAAACTAGAAGGGAAAAACTGGACTGGCACATAAAACTACAGAAATGTGGTTTTTAATATAACTCATGTGATTACGCTGGAGGGACAAGGTAAGAAGTAATTATTACACCAGAGGATCACTGCGGGTAATATATATATATATGTAACTAATGACAAAGATATAAAATATGCCTTAAAGATACCTTTTGATTGCATACTTATGTTAATATAGTGGAACAGTAGCACGATATCATTGAAAAAGCAACGAATAATTTTAATAGTAACTCAGAAAACCCAGAAAAACTCAGAAAATAACTTAACTTATTCACACAAGTAACTTCCATTTATGTTCGAAACATAAGGTTATATGAGGTAAGCCAGCGAATTCTTGCGTCTTTTTCCAACTTACAAAGGATTTTTTTTGTGCATTCTTAGAAGACATTTGTGTATAATAACGGTTCCTAAATTCTTGAATGATGCAATATAACTGTGTCTGAAATATAGGATTATTAAGTTTTATTTTAGTATTTTACTACGTAATATTAATAGTTTGTGCGCTTTGTAACGTTATTCTGATGATACGAATACAAATTATGCGTTAAACGCTAATTTTCAGTAGCAGAGAATGTATTAATAACTTAGTATGACAAGATTGGTGATTACTTTCTCACCTTGAATTATTTCAATAATGGCATCCTAATAAGTATTGTCTATAAAAATAGAGAATGTAAGTGCACTTAAATGTATAACTAACCAAAAGCGAAAGCTGTTACCGATATATAGTCGGTAAGAAGACACACTGTAAAACACATGAAATCTCTAAAGCGACACTTTACAACAAAAAAGTGTGCGTTTTGGTATAACCTTAATGAACAAAAAGAATTATTAGATGACATAAGTAAATATCACAAGTGAGATGACTAAAATACACTATTTGATTGCAAGATTTTAAATAAAGGCCCCCCACTCCGAAATATTCTTTACATTAAATATTTTTCGCATTTCGTATCTTTCGAAAAATATGTCTGAAGACTTTGATTAAAAATTTCATGTGAGTAAGCTATTTTTAAGAAGAATGTAATGAGTTTCTTAAATATTCTTGAATAGTCTATCATATCTTCTTTAATCTGGACAACAGCTACATAACTGTTAAACTGTAACAAATAGAATAAACTTTACAATACAAAAATTGCGATCTGATTACATTAATTAAGGATTATTTATATGAAATGTATACTTTCTGTGTTTAATCATTCCTGGTTAATACTTCATAATGGTTTGAACATTCTACAAATAGGTATGACTTTTCCAAAGAGGAGTTTTTATGTTTTGTGTTCTTTTGTTTGTTTTGTTGTTATTTCTGTACCATCCAAAGATAATGTAAATTCAGAGATCGTATAGCGAAAGATTCTGGAAAGATTTGACTATACCTTTAGATTGCTGTATTTTTGTGGATACAATGAAAGCTGTAATGCATATTTATATATTACGAATAAACTTAGGAATTGTATTTTGTAAGTATAATAAGTAGAGATAGTTATTCAAAACATTTTTATATAAATTCTAAAATACAGTACTATTTTTGACACTGATGATGAATTCCCTTTGTCCTATTAAGGAAAATTATAATATCTTAATATGAACTAATTTACTTGTGTGCTTATTCCATACTTCATGGTCTTGACAGTAAACTGTTTACTTAGTACCTTGTTACAGCAGTAAATGGGTAAAGCTGGCCCCATGTGTAGGTTTGTATAGTAAATTTATTCTAGATTTCTTTAGTTGCAAGTCCGCCACTGACTTCCCATCGCTTTGTGTCAAGCAAAGGCCCAGGAAGCTAAGACCGATATCTGCTGCATGAATAAAATATTCTGTAGTAACGCTTTTAAGGCAAGCTGTTCATTTCTAAAGAGGCTCTATTTCACATCTGGCCGGCGGACCTTTCGTTGCAGCTTTTGTAGTTCCCTTCATTCACCCGATCACACGTTTTCTATAAAGGAGCGAACTTCATTTTTTTTTCACCTTTGCAACAGATGAAGCTTAAAGCAGGTAAGGAGACACTGTTTTTTTCTTTGAGCTCATTCTCCATTCACAAGGATGCTGTATAGCCTTTTCTTTAACACCTTATTTCTTTTCGTTCTCCTGTAATTTCATCCCCAAGCATCAAGATGTTCTTCTTAGTATTTAATTAAGGCTAAAAGCGACTGTAGAGTGCTATCGTCTTAGTGATTTAGCTTTCAAGAGTTCCAAATATTCCAGCATAGATCATAAATTCTAGAAAGTTCTTAAAGCAGAAAAACTAACACTGAATAAGGTTTTTGTTTCATTTGAACTAAAAAGCTTCATAGCTTCATGGTAGATATCAATCAATAAACTAAAACCCTATTCCCCGAAATTAAATTTATATTTTCAACGATTTACTCAGAGCTTAATCTAATTATTGGAGAAATTTTCATAAGGTGTACACATGTGCTTTCTAATTTTAATATTTATTACAAATTATTACCTAATAACTTTACATTTTTTAATAAAAACAGTGGTTTTGCTTAAAACTACAATTCCTTGTTGAAGAGTAACCAAAATGTTATTACTTGGGTCGGCTGATAAGTACTACCCCCACATAGAGATGCCGCCCCTGGGCCAGTTTGACGGCCAGAATCATAACCCTTAAACTATCTTGTATTCATAGTTACAGGCCAATAGCTTTTTTAGTTTTTGAATGACAGCATTTTGAACAAAACCAGTGCAAGGCTTTCGGGAAAATGCAGGATTTGGAAAAACGATCAGTGAATAAATACTTCCATTTGAAAAGTGTAGCGCCTAAAGAAATCAAGGATGAAATATGCATTAATTTAATGACTCTTCATCTTCGTATACAATGATTAAATGTGGATTGCAGAGTTTAGAATGAGACGCACGTGCACTAGTGATGAGCCTCACTCTGGACGCACTGTGGAAGTCACAACTCCAGAGATCTTGAAAATGTTCATCATTTAGTACTGGAAGACCACCGATTAAATTTGTTTGAGATATCTGACACTGTAAGCATATTAAAAGAAGGTGCAAGCAATATTTCAAGAATTTTTTGGGGCGTTTACAAAGTTGGAGCAACATGGCTGCCGCGTTTGTTGACACCTGATCAAAAATTGCAAAGAAAAACTATTTCTATTAAAAATTTGGAGCTCTAAAGTAAAAATATCAATGAATTTTTGAGATAGATTATTACCATGTCTGAAACTTGGATACATCACTACACTCTAGAAAGTAAATCGCAATCAAACCAGTGGATTGCGTCAGTGAACAAACTTCAAAAATGGCAACGTCCATTTTATCCTCTAGTAAGGTTATGGCGAGTGTTTTCTTGAAAGCATGGAATTATTTTTATTAATTTCTTGGAAAAGTGTAGTAGCATCACTGGTGACTAGGCAAGCTTACTGGAACGTTTTAGTGATGAGGTGAAAGGGAAAACACTTCATTTGGCAAAGAAAAGGGTATTCTTTCTTCACGACAATGCTCCGACCCATCGTTCAGTCATTGCAATGGGGAAAATGTGTGAATTTTCGTTCGAATTACTTGAAAATCCACTCTATTCCCCAGATCTAGGACAAGTGACTACCACTTGTTCCCGAACCGCAAAAAGTATCTTGGAGGACGAAGATTTTAAAGAAACGACATCATTGATGCAGAAAGCAGCTATTTTGAGAACCATGATAAATCGCTCTACAGAGACGGTTTAATTAAATTAGAACACTGATATGACAAGTGTATTAACCTTTCAGGAGATCATGTTGAGAAATAAAGAAAAAACAGTTAAAATGTTTGTTATTGTGAAGGCCGGGACTTATCAGCCGGACCTAATGGTTCCAAGCACATGCGTAACAGCACTTACAGAATGTTTATCAACACTGATTTCAGTTCACTAAGGTTTTTTAGTTTATCTAAGATCTGCAAGTGAAACGCGAAAATAAAAAGTCCAATGCGATTTAATTTACTATAACATGATTAAAGGAAATTGTATAACGACTGCAAGAAATAAAAACAATCTTCATCAGCTTACTAAACTAAATAAGTAAAAGGCTCCTCTGCAATTTTTATCTTTTTGTTGTTTAGTTTGATGCTGTTTTGTTAAAGCTAACGTTTAATATCCATGCACAAAACAAATTACTGTGATATAATGAACAAACAAATGATAGGACAAAATCAGACAAATGCTACCTACTACGCAGGTCAAAGAAATGTGACAGGAGAACCCATGATTAATTTAAACACCTTTTCATGGTGTCACCATGGTAGTAAGTAGCGTGACAGAATAATGAGGATGTCAAAGTAAATTCTGTTAAATATATTTAATAATCTGGGAAAACGTATAACTTATACCGTTAGTACTATTTAAGTTTGCTTACTGTAGCGCCTTAAACCATAACGTGGTTCTACATATTTGCCAGTCATTGGAAGGTAATTTACGTTTAGTATTTCAGTGATTCATGAAATATATGCATATTTTAAAGGCCAAATTTGTTGTTACCTCAGAAGTTGGTAAATATAGTACTTCAATGTTTTCATTTTCTAGCACCAAGATAAATTAATACTCGGTAACCCCCTTCAAAAAATCCATACAATATCTTCCCTTAAACTTATCATCCTGTGTAATGGGTATTCCATATTCTCACTTCCTCTTGCACATACTCTGATGAATATACAACAAAGATGGAGATTGCTGCAAACGTCGACAAGGTGTTGCATATTGGAGGGATATTAAGTGAAAATAATAAATCTTCAGAAAAGCGATGATAACATGAGGCTGTGTACGTCTAGTTGCCACAGGGATCAGTTTTCTGTCCCTCTTTCTTAGTTCAGAAACAGCCATTCCCTTTTATAATTTATTCAGCTTCTCGCATTACTACAAACATAGAAAGGAAAGAAATGGAAGTATGTATAGGTCCGTGAGAAAATAAAGTACTACAGAAGCGAATTTCAATTCTTTACATTTGTGACTAATATAAGGTGCGAAGAAGATATATTCTAATCCTCATAAGCTATACAGGATGAAATTAGAGAGATAAGCCTGTTGGATGATTTTACATCATTATGTTGATTTTGTGCTAAATTATATGCAATTTATCCTATTCAAGAAATCTTCAAAGTCAGTTCTAGCTCTGTCTGAAAGTTTGTTAGCCTTTAATTACATTCACTCTAAAAGCAACACATACTAAAAGCAAATAATGAAAATCTCACATTTTTCAGTTATACTATTCAACTCTCTTAAAGGAACGCCCACTCCATTCCTTGTGGCGTCAGTGGTTGGAGAAAGAAGACTAATATGGTGTGGATATGTGAAAAGGGTGGAAAAAGCAGAATATCGAAAGCTGTCGCTGGGTCGGAATATTGAAGGGGTAACAATGGAATGGAAGCTAGAGGAATGGCGAACGGAAACAGCCAGAAGGAGCAAGGGTCTGTGCAAGATTTGGGAAACAGATGAAGAATAACTACTGCATATATTCTGAAGGAATTCCAGTCTAGAGGGAAAACATTTGCTTTACGCAAATATAGTCCACGTGTGACCTACACTTTTGAGTTTAATAAGCTGTTCGAATACTGTCAATGTTTTGGAGGTTTTTACTACATTGTGTTAATTTTTTGGGTCCATTTATTGAAGTCTGAAATTATGCCTTTATAGAATCTAATATATGTGTTTGAATTATACAAATAAAATAAATAAAATTACTATAATTTAATTAATTTTGGAAACGCTCTTTCGATGTTATTCGTACAGAGAAAGAGGCTATGATTCCCAATTGATTATCAAAACTAAATTCTTATTGTTTTTATTATTATTATCATCATTATCATCATCATTTTTGATAGATGGAGTCAACATGAAAAATTCAATGCCATGGCCGGGATTTGAACCACGGATCTCCTGGTTTCCGTCCAGTCGCTCTTAAGCTTTGAGCTACCAGGGCCAACGTGCCGTCCTGACATTTAGTTCTCCATTTGACCCATATATTTCCCCGGTAGACCACTAGGGGCTCTGGCATCCGAGATACACCATTTGTGGCAACTTACTATCGGGGAAATATATGAGTCAAATGGAGAATTTAATGTCAGGACGGCACGTTGGTCATGGTAGCTCAAAGGTTAAGAGCGAATGGACGGAAAGCACGAGATCCAAAGCTCAAATCCCGGCCATGGCATTGAATTTTTCGTGTTGACTCTATCAAAAACCTTAGCCTATATACGGCTAGAGTGGAGAAATGATTAATTTCCAGCAATTAACTAAAATCATAATCATTATTATTAATTATTTATTATTATTACTTCTTGTCATCTGGAGGTCCTAAATTCGATTTCCAGATCATTCAGTCTAAATTTAACTTTTTCGTGGTTTCCTCTGGACGGTAAGGAAACTCTGGGGTAGCCCCTCATCTACACTTTTGTTTTGCTCATCTTCCGATCATTCACCTTCCTTATCACCCTTTAATATCTGCTTTTAGATTTCGTAGCGTAAAGGACTACCTAACTTATACTTATGTATCTGCTCTAACAAGAGAGTTTTTCATTTTATTTCCTTCTGAGAAACGCCAAATATTGGTAGGGGGTCTTCTAATTAAATTCTTTAGGAACTTTTGCGCTTTTCTTTGGTCCGTTTGCCTGTATCATCTTAGGCTCCTCTAATTAATCCCTTCTTCATGGTATAACGATAGTGTATTTACAAATGCAGCAGAATGTTTCGCTTCGTTGATAGTTTCAGAGTGGCTAATATATTCCTAAACTTAGAGAATTATAAAATATATAATGCACCCTAGCTTACCTTTTATCCAGGTATATATCTTGTCCAAATAGTTTAATTCTAACACAGCTAATAGTGTATATATTTTGTTAAAATTTGGGTATATATTTTGGTATACTGTTGCTGAAATTAACAGTTTCAGTTACAAATTATATGCCAATTAAAGAGCAGTCTAATGTTACAAAATCACTGTCAACACTTACTAGATATCATAAGCCAATCCATGAAGCGTTCTGTTTGAGTTTGTAATGTTTGAAAAACAGAGATTGGTCAATTGAGGAAGGTCTAGATACTGTTATGGTGGATGTTTTCGCAAGGTTTGCAAGAACGCAAATCCAGTTTCTTTAACATTGGCAATTTGCGGCAGATAATTGGCTAATTAGTCACTGAGGTCAACCCCACTCTGCTGTACAGAGACTTATCTGTTCTCGGTATGTATATTTATTTTGTATTTATTGGGATGGTTGCGTCTACCAGGCATTATTTTCAACTGTGTCCTTACTTCTCTGACAAGGGATGCCTCAAAATCTGAAAGTTTATAAGGAACTTCAAAATATTAAGGAAATCATTAGTTATCTCGTAATATACTCAACATTTCCCCACGTTTATAAACCTCACCTGCTAATAATGCCTTTCCCATGGATTGTCTATTCCAGTTGGGGTTTAACTTAAAGTTAGTGGAGTAGTGAGCACATTACGGTGGTCCCCTGAGGAGGGACTCATTTGCAGGGATTAATGACTGGTCAACCGAGCTTTTTATTTTAGTTTCCGTCATCATGAACGTTTGCACTAGTGTATGTTTTCTTTAATGTTGTTTAAAGCCTTGGACACAATTGTACATACAATGGAAATAGCTGGAAATAAAATATTGCAAGAGAGGAGAATTTACAGAAACCTGGAAAAAACCTAGTCAGTAATTTAAACTTTAATCTTCCGCTTAAAGTAAGTGTGAGGTGTCTTTTGGATGTTAGTATAAGAACTGTAGCGAAACAGTTATAAAATATTATTTACACGTGTTCCATTCATATTAGGTCACTTCTCATTCCTTAGAAAAGATATTTACAGAAGCCTTTAGTACTGTGTGCATCTTGTTAATCTCGATTAAACATTTCGCCACTATGAATATATAGTTTGCCAAATCGGGGAATATTATATTTTGTCAGTAAGGTACTTCGTTCGTTGATTTCAAGATCTTGACCGCATCTTCAGGCTGAGTTAGGATTGACTAACTTCGAAACAGTGATTTATATCTCTTCCGCCGAAATGTAAAGATTGCCGGGTGGGATTGTTTTAATCGGTTACAGGTTGAAATTTATTTTCGGTCAGATCGTTTGTTGCTCGTTCACTTTTCTTGCATTTTGATCAGATGTATCTTGTTACAGGAGAAAATTTCGCATGCTAATTGGTACGCGGAACAAAGGTCAGTATTAAGAACTTTCATTAATTTGGTTTTCTGCTATCGATTTCTGAATTTGCGTGTTGTTATTAGTGTGCAAGTTATATTTTTGTTCTAATTAGGATTATAATTTCACCATATTATTATTGTTTCATTGATTACCTTTAAAGTTTTTAATTGTAAAAAAGAATATGTTTTAATTTGATTTTGGAGGGGATTCGGTAAAGTTAAGTGCAAAGGTTCTACTCCCATTAGTCCTGGGGACGTAGGACCTAGGATCCAGGCCTCCTTCTACCCGGGAGCGATGGATACTCCAGCACTCCACTCTTGAGCACAACGTCAAGACGGGATGGAAGTGGTTACGCCACTTACGCGCGTCAACACCGCAGGGAAGACTACCGTAAACCTCGGTGGGGCCGCCTGGTGATCTAGCTCACCCCCTACTAGCTCTGCAGGCTAGTACTCGGGACTTATAAGGTAACCCTCTACCACCTCCGGGCGGCCGTAGCCTGGCCGGAGGTACCCAATTCCCCGTGGGTGTCGGGAACACGCTGACCGCTCGAGTCCAACACATTCCGAACAACTCCTCGACGGGAGGGGCTCAGCAGTTCGGCCCGAGGTTCCTCTAGTAGCGTCAAAGGTACTACGGGTGCTAAGGATCAGCAGCGCCCGCACCTCGGCACCTTCCCCTACGGGAAGGGGATTCGGTACATAGGCCACCATGCTGAACTCACTGTACCTATGCCCTCAGGCGGGGCACCTCCGGAGGAAGAATGAGGTGAAAGGGGACAGAGCGGCAGACTTATGGAGCCACGTGGCCCCACCATGGCTCAGTGGTTAGACCACTTGGCTCTGACCAAGGTGGCCCGGGTTCGATCCCGTGCGACCGCAAAGTGAGATTTGTGGTGGACAACTTGACGGTGGGGTGGGTTTTCTCCGGGATCCCTGGTTTCCCCCGCCATTTTATTCCACCGGTGCGCCATCTTCATCTCATGTATCATCTGTGTCATCGCCTGCGGTGCCGTATGTAGTAAAAGCGGGTGTTAACCGCTACACATTTCATTTCACTTAAGGAGCCACGACAGTGCGGAGTGCAGGATCCCTACAGTTTGCTTAGATAGACTTTCCCCTACAGGCTTGGACAAAGGACAAACTCTTCTATTGGGAGATGGCAACGTGCCCAGCAGCCGAGTCCCAAAGGTCCCGAAATGGTTCCAGCAGAGGAGCGGAGACTGGCAACTGAGCTACCGGAGGAACAAATCCAAAGCGGAGCTAGAGTAAAGCTAAAGCAAAGGCAAAACAGTGCCAGACAATAGCCAGAGCAAAGCCAAAGCTGAATCACAGAAGGCCAACGCAAAATCAAAGCAAAGCCAAGCGGGGAGCTAGTTTTCCTTAGAGCATATCATCCCGACATGCACCGCAGAGACACCTGCCGACGCTTCTACCCTGAAAGATACCATCAGATGATATAACATGATAATGGGGTTAAATGGAGAAACAGGAAAATCGGGGGATTCAATTAACCTATCAAGCATTCGTCTAGCGATCCGGGAAGTCCCTCAAAGAAGCCCATGAATCAGGTAGGTCGGCCAGGGAAATCAAACGCAGGCCTCCTGAATGCGAAACCGCCTGAGACATCCCGCTGGGTATCTAAGTTGCTTAATATTCAAGTCTTATGTAAAGAAGTTGCTACTCATAATGAATCCACATTTATTAATAGTCATAGTTGGTCTAGGTTTGTTAATGTATAGAGTCTATCTGATGTATCTACAGTCTCAGTTTATCTAAATGGTAATTATTAAGTCTTATTAAACTTTTCTTATGGATTATAGCCAAGAGTTTAGTGTTGAAATACAAATTTTGATATTTCATGTAACGGCACATTCATCATGGCAATCGGGCGAGTTGTTGTGACTGTTTCCTTCCCAACTTTATTCTGTTTTATTTACAGTTCAATTGCAAACCATTTAACATATGGAGCAAATCTGCGTATATCGTCTCCGTCCTTAGTTAATATGGCAATGCAAACAAAATCAGGTGTACTTGTACGACATGATTGGCTATTTAGACTTGCATCTCTGTCACATAGTTCGCATATCATTTTTAAACACTTTACATCTATTGCAAATGCAACAGTGAAATAGTAGGTAATTAATTAATATTTTATTTGGAATTTATATAAGCGCCAATTGTATGTATTAATCAAAGTGCACGCTGCGCTTGCGCAGTTTAGAAGTAGAAGGAAGTGGGAGATCAGTTGCACAACGTGACAACTTCCGTGTAACATATAAACATCACAGCAGGAATTCGTTGAGGGCACTGTGAGGTTATTTTTACCCAGAAAAGTCTAATTTTTAGCAGTATTAAAATATGAATTTATAGAAAATTAAACATTATCAGAAATTGAAATTCTGTGCATTTAACTACTGTATAATATTTAAATTACGTTCACATATTTCCATGCAAAAGGAGCATAAATCACACCGTGTGTACTGAAAAGAATATTGCACCCTATACTTCAGGTGCACTTTACTTGTAAGAAATTAAAGCTACATGCACCAAGTTTTATCCTAAATAACCTAAGATACAGTTTTATAATATCAACGTAATGAAGATCACATACAGTTTATAGTATGCACGTGAAAAATTAATTAGTTTGAGTAAAGAAAAAGATAATATTTTCAAGGACTGAATATTTGTTTCATCCGTTTTATAAATCACATGAATATAAATGTTAGTCGAATGTTTTCAAGGAACATTGACAAATAACCACTAAAAATTTTGTGTCAATTTATTTTATAGTTTTTAAGAAACATGTTCCTAAAGTATGAAAAACCAAGGTTTTGTGAATTCACGAACAAAGGTTAAGTGCCATTCTCAGGAAGTGGGTCTATCATTATGCCACCGTCTTTAAATTGACGAATTAAAGGACTTAAAGTTATGAAAAAGAAATGATTTGAATGTAGTTTGCAGAGATGTGCTATGATAAATAAAGTATTTTATGAATGATGTATTATAAAGTAATAATACGTCTTTATTGCTGCTTTACTTTCAATGTACGAACTCTTGCAATATATGCCAATTAACGTTTCTTAAAGTGTTAATGAAACAGTGTGCCAGTCATCTGTTACCTCGTAACTTTCCAGGTCCCTGATCAAAGGAAACACTTCAAGCACCAACTCTCCACAAGCGCAGATGCTTTCTACAATTAGAAGTTTGACACTTCATTTACAGCATCATCGCAAATGATAACATTACGAGAATGGCTGCAGCTTCATCGCCAAAAATGCTGCTGTATTTAAGCTAGTTACCCGGTCATGAAAAGGATTTGAATAAATCAGTAAGGCACTAATTTTTCCAGTATCGTAGCCTCTCGCGTAGCACTGCCTTACTGCTTCTATTATATATAATTAAATAAGTAGTTATTGCCAAAAATGGGGGTTGAGGGTAAACGAAAAGAAAACAAAGATCATGGTTTTTAAGAAAGGTTAAGATTGCGTAAATATGAGAAATGGGAGATAAATGGAAGGGAAGACATTTGATTATTTGGGGATAAGTTTGAGCTGTGATAGTGAATGGACTGAACAGAAAAATTTGGCTCTAGCAAAAGGTAAAATGGCCATGAGTATTGTAAGAGCATGTTTAAGGAAATTACCTGACATTAATGTCAAATGTCTGGAAAGGATCTATACTGCCATAGTTAAAATAAGATGTTGCATGGGGCACAGATATGGGGAGTGGATAAAGCATGGGAAGAGGTGGACGTTACTAACAGATCCTTCAGTAAATATACTTTTGGCTTACCGGTAGTTTCACCCAATGGGGCAGCACAATTAGAGTTGGGAAGACATTCAACAAGGGTTAAAATTGTCTCAAGGGTATTAAAATATCCATACAGAGTTGCCAATTTGGAGGAAAGAAATATTATCAAGGAATGTTTTGTTTTGCAGATGAGAAGCAAATGGGAGAAGTCTTGGGCGCAAAAAGTAAGGGAACTGATGGAGCAGATAGGTATGGGACATATTTGGAGAAACGAGGAGTATAATTATAGGGGCTTTTGGAAAGAGGTAGAATTAAGGCTGGAATATTTAGATAGCCAAGTTTTGTTTAACAGTGTAAGGGAGAAAAAATCATTGAGGATATATAGGGAAATAAAGACAGTATGGGGGAGGAAGAAGTACATAGATGTGTATAATAAGTTAGGGTGAGAAGGATTTGCTTGTGCAAGGACAGGAGTTAGAAATTTGAAAGGTATTCGATATGAAAAGAATGCAGGGAAATGCCCATTTGTGGAGAAGAGGATACCGATTTGCATAGTGTACTTTAATGCAAACAAACAAAGATATGGAGAGAACAAATTTGGCAACAAAATTGGGATAATTTTAGGGATGGGGGAGGTAATAATCATAAAGAAAATGTTATTGGTAAAAGGAGAAAAGAATGTAAGAAATATAGGTAAATATCTGGGGAAAGTTAGACAGAAATGGTAAAGATTGAAGAAGAATAAATAACAATTAAGGGCTGGAAAACTATAAAGAGGGATACAAGGGAGAGGAGGGTCATCAATACATGGAAAACCAGGGGTTATGTGTATTGAGACCGAGACTGGAGGCAAGCAGGTAGGAAGAGTGTCTGTTGTGTATGTGACGTAATGTTGTTACGTGAGAATTGAACAGTGTATTTTTATAGAAATAAAGAACATTTGGAATATCTGCAACTCGGACTTTTAATTCTCCAAACCCACAAAGTCACGGTACTATTAACGTCGCCCCTCCGACGCAAAAAGCCATAGCCGGAGATCCAAAGGTCGTACAATAGAGAGGGAGAGGTCACGTGACAACGTCGCATGCACAAGTCTAATCCTTGTTTCACATAAGCTAGCCCCATATCTCTTAACGGTCATGTGACCTTATCACCTCTCATTGACTGCCATTGCAGTATAGACTGTTGGGCGATAAAAATTAGTTCGTTATTTAACATGGTGGTATATCTTTATATATTGGCATAGAATTGTCAAATTTATATTTTCGTAACTGCTTTAATTAAATATATTAGGCCACAGAGTAGATTTATCTGAAATGCATGTTAATTCTTAAATGAAGTAAAGAGGAGATTCCTTTGCTCTCAAGCACATGGCACGCTAGCACGTGATTTAGCGGTAGTGGTGACATATTTGTTTATATGATTTATCACTTACCTTGTTTTTTAACTGGATTAGTGATATATTGCCATTGGACGGTGTACTATGCCGAGTGCGAGAGCTAAATTATCTTATTGGTCGTTTATTGCGCGTGTACTTATTATGTGTATAATGGCAGAGTCTACCGCCAGTTTTTCGCTGAAGCATCGCAAGGGAAAACCTTTAGAAAGCGGCGAAAAAAGAATTGTGTTGCATGTGTTTAATACACATGCAGAGAAGAATTCTGTTTTGTCAGTGAGAGAAGTCGAACAGCTGTGCTCTGAACTTACAGGTGTGAGTACTAGATGCGTAGGAACATCACGACATGCAACTGAGACAACAGAAAAGCTCACCACTCCAGGGGCGGTATTTCTGTGTGGCAAAGACGTTATTTAAGGACAATCAGACTGTACCGAGGTACAAATCGCAAAATATACTACCTTGACGAGACTTGGATGAATGAAAGATACACGACAAGTATGGCGTGACTCGACTTTTAAGACTAAAAGACAAGCATTTTTTCAAAGGTAGGTGTGCTGATTTTAAAAAAATCCCAGTGGAAAAGGTAGAAGGCCTTTCATTATAAACGTGTTTCAGTTACATTGCTCATTCATTCAGTTTCAACTTGCTCAGTTTCATTATAAACTTCATTATTTTTGCATGCCTTCATATTCTTATTTGTATGATTTTATCTATCTTCCTGGAAATTATTATGACGTTTACTGCAGCTTTAAATGTGACGAGAAGGCACCGCCTATGGCGCGAAAGCCAATTAGGATGAGGGGTAAGTTAGTTGCACGCTGAGTGATACATGTCAGCGGGGCAAGGTTATATGAAACAGAGATTAGTCAATTGATCACCAAGCAAATATCTGAATTAAACAAAGCAGTCACTTCTGACATCATTGAATTCTCCTTCTATATTGTCGCGACTGGCGGCGACGCGCACAAAAATTTCGGTTAGGAGAGACAAGGGACAGATAGCTGACTGGAAGTGTTGATTTCTTGTATGTTACAGAATATTCCAGAAATGTGTAGTAATATGAGTAGAGGCATTTAAGGAAGCCGCAGCTCCCCAAGAGATAGCCGTAAACAGAGTGTAATTAGAACTGAATTTTGTGAACGCTTTTGTTCGTCGTCGGCGACCTTAGAAGATTGTAATTGTGTATATGACGTTATTCTGCTACTGTAAGGGTTGACCAAAGTGTATTTCTACGGAAATAAAAAAGACTTTGAAATTCTGTAAATTGGACTTTTAGTTCTACGAAACCACAAGGTCACGAATAACGTTTACATAACAGTAAACTGTGACGGATGGACAAAAGCTCACTACACAAAAATGTACATCTCATGTAATTTATTTTAAATAATGTTTATGTGGAATTACGTAAACATTTTCGAGGTATTTCTCATTATTAGTTAGAAAGTTGAAGTAGTTTCAGTTTTCTCACAAAGGAACTTCTTACCCCTTTTATATCTATTGGCAATGCAAATATAGAGGAACTTCAAGGACATATTGCAATGCTCCCTTAAAACACTTTTTTTCCCAGGGGCCTACAGAGTAGGTACGGGAATTGGTGATTCCGGGGTCCCGAGCCACCCTGACACCCTCGATGTGGGTTCCTCTTAGTGGTGAGCCGTCAGACAAAACACCCACCCACGTGTAGCCGTGCGCTGAAACCCGTGTCTGTGGAAAGGTTTGTCCTGGTTTTTGAGGGATGCGTATCTGAGCTCTTACCAGTGTTCTTCTGAATTTGGGAGAGGGTGCGCATTTCCAATACACTTCTTTGGCTTCTGCTTCGCCTAAACGGAAAGTTAGGGACTAACCCGCCCCTAATCAATCGGCCAGGACTGGGTATTGTACCGAACTCCAGGGTTAGTTGGACGGCGAGCGTGCTATATCCCCTATGTAGCCTGTCATCCCAGTGGGATGACCTCTTATCGAGCTCCGTGGTGGCTGTGGAGCCCTGGGGGATGAGATTTATTCCATTTATTATGGTAAAACAAAATATTAATAAATTTATTAACAAAACGGGAAAGGAAATAGCCGAGTGTTGTGGTCCTTGCTATTTAGTTACTTATAGAACTGAGGATTTGGAAGTTTAGTACCGTGAACCGGTTCGTAATTCAGAAGGGTTTGATTAGTAATGCTGGTCATCTGAAGTCATGTACTCGATCTCGCAATGGCACACTATTGGTCGAAGCAGTTTCTCCGACACAGGCTGCTAAAATCTTGAAAGCCAATATGCTTGCAAGCTTTTCGGTGCGCGTTGAATTGCATAGGTCTCTGACCTCCTCGCTTGGTGTTGTAAACACCAGCGCTTTGGATGGTATTTCCAATGAGGAGATTCAGGAAAACTTGGCCGAACAAAGTGTGACTAATGTATATCGAGTTCACCGCAAAGAACGGGTGAACTAGTGCCCACTCGTACCCTGTTTCTTACATTTGATCGGGTATAATTCCCACTAAGGATTAAGGCAGGGTATGAAGCTATTGAAGTGAGGCATTATAGACCAAATCCACTGAGGTGTTATAAATGCCAGTGCTTTGGCCACACAAGTGATTCTTATGATGGAGTTGCTATTTGCGTTGACTGCGGGGAAGACAAACATGATAATGCCCTGTACTTCACCTGCAAGATGTGCTAACTACAGCGGTAGTCATTCATAGAACGCCAGAGAATGCCCGCGTTTTGTGGCGGAAAAGGCGATCCAAGAGATCCGGGTAAGAGAGAGTGTCCTTCTAGAAAGCACGGAAACTCTTGCGTATTCATCAGCCTTCTGTTCTTAGGACCGTTACTTATAGTGTAGTTGCAGCTAAGCCGGTACCTAGACGAGATAGTGCAACACAAACCAGCGACATAAACGGAGCTGTAATATCTGAAAGATCTATTACACCAAGATCACAGCCAAAGCAACAAACACCAGCACGAACAACAGGAGGGCGCCGACCAAGTCCAGTCCTAAGAAGATCCATTCAGCCAAGTTTCCGCCGAAAGCAGCTACTTCAAAAACACGTGAACCGATAATATATGATGTATTCCCAAGGAAATTTAAGACCTCGTATGACAAAGCTGACTTCCTCAAGGAAAATAGTAAAACCAGTGAAAGGAAAGCTATCCAGCACAAAAGTCCGAGAACAACTCCGTCAACATTTGAGGAGTCATCTGGAGAGGACGCCGATCGACGACTTCCATCTTCGCAGGTCGCAGTTTCCGATCCTGTCGAGAGACTGGATTCGAAGTTACCAGTGCCGTAGCCGTCCTCCTCCATTGAGGATGTACCCAAACGACAATGAGGAAAAGGCAGGAACACTCTGCTGAAGGTGCTAGCCCTGCCCCAAAGAAAAGGAACAAATTGGTTCGACCAGCACTGGGCAGATAGCTTTTGTCATGGCAAGCTGATATTGAAAGTAGTATTTTTATGCCTTTTTGGTATTTTATGGGAAATTACAGATTTTTTATTGTTTTTTACCCATTTGTGCTTATTTATTTTATAGCAATTTTGTTTTAATATGTTTTTTAAATTTTTAGTAATTTATATCTGGCTATTGCCATGAATTAGTTTTGGTAAGGGTGCTGATGACCAAGCAGTTGAGCACCCTTAAATCTAAATCATCGTCATTTAAAATATTTTACTATCACATAAAGCCTATTACAAATTCCTTTATTCCAATTCAAGCTACAAGGTAACCCTTGTAGATCAACAAGAAATAGAAGAATAAAAGTTAGTAAGAAGAATTTGTACAAGGAGAGAGAATCTCGCTATAGTGCAACATTTTTAATTTTAGAGTGTAGGAACCTAATTTCATATACCGGTCTGCCTCTTCGTATTTCCCAGTGTTGGGAAAGTAGGCATCTACACATCTATCATAACACATATCAACATTACTGCATGTACACTTGGACCTTCGTTAGCACGGAATCTGTGCTGTACTTACCCACACCACCCAATTAGCGTCAGACAAGAAAGCAACCCGCTGCTCGTTTCCACTTGTTCCAGGGTCGCCAACATAACTTCACTCCCGCGATAACCTTTGATTTCTTCACCTCTTATCCACTTTGAGATTCTGCCCAGGCCAAGGAAATCAAAGAACCTGGTGCGGAATGAGCAGGTAAAGCAAACCTTCTCCAGTGTTTTTATTAAAAGACAAATCTATAGTCCTTTTAGCTAAAATAATTCCTTACACAAGCCAGAAACACTGAAAAAGACCCGTTGGTAAAAAGCTTTGAATTTAAAGGCCAGTAAACGAGGTCTAACAAGTATTTGCCTTTTAGAGTAGTGGGATTCACATGCAGATGCATTTGTATTAGCTGTATTATTTTATGTTGCTCAGATCTTTTAACCTTTCTTTGACACATTCGAAAGAAAAATATTACAGAATGAACATTAACATTCATATAAAACGTGCATATATATGACCTATTTTTGCACTTTTTACTTTTACTTCCTGTAAGTTAAGATATTTTTTCAAAATTTGTTGAGTTGTGCACTGCAGGTGGTCGAACCGAAACTATGGTAAATCTCCAAATTTTAAATAGTAATTTCCACACCAATAAGATGAAATCTTCTAAATACCTAATGGCACTACGCTAGATTGGGGATTATTCCAGGTCATTAAGACTGACCTGCGCTAATACGGAGATTTTTCCTGATGAAAAAAGACTTAAAACTGCATAATTTGAGTCTATTTACACATTGATCCTTAACTGTTCATTGAGCGCTCCATAAGTTAATAATCTAACACAAAATGTCTTTTTTAAAAGTCTTTATTTCCTTGGGCAAAGCTGCTGTGTCTCTTTTACACTACCCCGTCCTATTAAAATAACATATTTTCCATCAAATCCTAACACAGGCGCATCCAGTTAACCACGAGTCTATGGTGATTGTAAATTTTTACGGTTGTGCCATTTCGTCTACTGCAGCTCTAAAGGATCCCATTGGGGTTGTAGCCATATCCCAGGAAAAACTTCAACTTATGACGTCAGCCCTGACAAGCGGCATCGCCTACAGCTTTGGCACTACATTGGCGCTTCTAGGGACAGAATTAGAAGATCTGTATGTCAAGATCACTCCTCACCCAAACACACTGAACACACTGGGTCAATATGACCACTGTCTACCCAGGAGACTGAGGAGCTACCTCCTCCCCAAGGATGCCCTTGGGTGGTAAAATCTGAATCTCCTCCTTCATTCCCAAACACCGCCAAGTTACGCCGTACCGTGCTTGGTCGTGGCTGGAAGGGTGACAACTGCAGCTGCGCCCGAGAGCATGCGGCCGACCTGGACACATCAACTCCTAAAAACCTCAGCTTGACGGATCGCCAGCGACCATCCTAAGCGAGGTGGATCGTCCACTGTCCCCCTTCGTCAGAGGTACATTCCGGCACCAGAAGCATCCGTAGAGGCCAACCGTGCCGTCTAATACAACGACACGCAGGCTAGCGTGAACGACAATAACTTTTATACCGCACGGGTAAATCCGCACAGCAGATAGGTACCGTGGCGTGTTACCCTCCGCCCGGGAGAAACCAGGCGATCTGCTCTTGGCTCTTGGCTTGGAATCAGAATATCCCGAAACAGCGTGTTAAGGCAAGCCAGTACGAGTGTGGACTCCGAAAGACGTTCAAAGCATCTTAGGGGCGACAGAGGCGGTAGGACTACAGTTAAAGGATTAATTATTTTCGGCCTATTCTAAATTCTCCTTTTCCACATATTTCTTTGGATGAGTATTAAACAAAATTATTATTGTAGTCCACCTTGCTAAAACAAACACTCGGTGGGAGAAGCTGCATATGAACGCACAATTTTGTATTTTTCTGTCAAATGGGGAATGTATAAACCATCGAACGTTGCAATTAAAGTAAATATATGAGTTTTGTGATATATATACATATATGTATATATAATTTTGGATGAGAATTACAAGGCTATTTAAAATGTACTTTTATTTAATGAATTCCTGCTTATTACTGGGATAGGAATTTTCCTGTGAGTTTCCCAACATTTTACATGGCCGGGATTTGAACCACGGATCTTCTGGTTCCCGTCCAGCTGCTCTAACCCTTGAGAAGTTAGAATTGAACTTTTCAGTCTGACTCTATCTTTCCATACTTTAACCTACACACGGCCAGTGTGAAAGAACAAATAATTTCCAATATTATCTTCATAACAATTATGCTTTATTGCATTATCTACTGATTCGTTTATGGCATTCATATTTCTGCAGAAGTTTACAAACACTTATTGGAGGAAATCGTAAGAATTTTGGTAGACAACACGACGTTGGAACGGGTTTTCTCTGGGATTTCCGGTTTCTTCCGCCATTACATTCCACTGATGTGCCATCTTCACCTCATGTATCATCAGTGTGACCGACTGCAGTGCCGTGTGTAGTAAAAGCGGGCGTTAAACACTACACATAGGGAAAATCGTAGAACTTGCAACCAAAATAAAATACTATCTATAAAGTATAGAGAGCTTTCAGTAACGTGTTATAAACAGCATATAGACCAGAAAACACACAGCTAAGAAGAGCAATATCATTTGTGCACAGTTTGTAATACCAATTTAAAAGTCACACTAACCACGTCCTTTAAATTTTTCACAAATTCTCCATTATTCTATTTGTATCTACAACGTAACTGGCTGTAAATGAGAGAATTAAGCTTTGTGGTTAAAATAAATCTTTTATGTCATTCTGATTTCTGTGTAAATTTGATGAAAGGTACATTTTGATGAAGAATGTGATTCCTTATCGAAAGTAATACACATCAAATATTTGCACAATTTGATAGTTTTGGATACATTACACACATCCTCCAGATGATTCGAATAGTATTTGCACATGTTTGTGTTCTGAACAAGAGGCACATTGCATTGTAGTATTTTAGATAGGTGTGTTCTTAATACTGAGAAAACGACAACAGCAGCAGCAGCAGCAGCAGCAGCAGCAGCAGCAACTTGATCTGCTTTTGGTTATCCTCCATTCAAACTTGTAGCTGAGAAAATAATTGTATGCTCCCTTTTTTAAGGATAAAATCTTTTATATGGTTCTTGGAAACAACAGCGTTGGTTCTAAGGGACCATCCACTGATCATAGCTACAACATCGCTGAAAGGCAATTATAACGTCGTTTTAGAGTTTTCCTCTCATGTTAGAGAGGATACTCTGCCACACGAAAACTAACAGTTTGTAAATATACATCAAGTTCCAATTTTTGTGTTTTCTTCCATAATAAACATATTAACTTGAGTAAACTTTCTCAAAACCACTTACACATATTCTGATGAATTACAAAACTTATCAATATTTCATGGCTTTTTAAACAAAAGATTTCTTAAGCTAAATGACTCATCTTGATGTTTACTGTTTGTCAGCTTGATATCAAATTTGTTATGTTTTTGTAAATTGTATTATATTCATAAATTTGTAAAGCTATATTCCTAATATACCTTTGGGTAAAATAGGAATAAAAAATTGGATAATAAATAAATAAACTTGAGTAAAGAATGTTTCACCTGTTATTAGTACATTCTTTCCTCCTGTGTATCTTTTAGTGATTGAAGAAAAGTAATGTGTTGAGATATTACCTTAAACCTTATTTTAAAGTTAGTAGCAGAGATCAATGCCCCCAAGATGTTCAACATCCGATATTCTTCATCACTTCCACTACCCGGAGTTGTAAACTGCAATAAGAAACGCTGAAACTTTGCTAAAAGCTGCACCAAGTTTTGTAGTACTGTATCGTTTAACTACATTATAACTTAAGGACTTCCTTTGAAGTCTGTTCCCCTTAATTTACTATTGGTAGACAAGGTAAGCCTTCCATTGTGTATCAGAACAATATTTACGTTTCATATATGCAGGCCATTTATTAGACCAATCGGTCTACGCGATAATCTATATTTTAACAGATGTAAAATAGCCTCCACATTTGTTTGGTGATGGCCAGGCTATTAAGTAAATAATATAACTCGTTTCTGAATAACTTTAAATGCGTCTGTTCATTCAGGCAAGGAGGAAAGATATATGAACCAAGTAAGTGGTCATGAACCATTCTACTCCATCATTTTAGGCAGAACATGGGATGATGTCTGTCCTATCGTATTTTATGGAAGTTTTCAAAGCCACATATTATCATAGTTTTCTATGAGAATCGTGAAAATTAAGAAACCATCGTGAGAAAGCCTAGCATTATCAGTGAATAAGAAATGGATAAGGAGCTCAGTGCAGTGTTGTGACATGCAATGGAAGAAAATTCCTCTTAACTTAAAATTTTATTCTTGCACTTAATGAAGACGATAAAATAATTGGGTAAAAATAATTTAATGTAAAATTTTCAAAATAGTTAATAGGAAAAAACAGCCTTTTAATACAAAGTGTCATGTGTTCTCTGGTGGATTGGAATCCACATCACGAAGAAGTAGTTGCTTATGGCCAATGCTTCCTACCACTCTAGGTCTTCCAACATCCGAAACACTCCTCTCAAATGAGATACTCTCCCTCAAGCTTTGGTGAAATTGTAAGAATGTTCGTGAAAAAAAGGTAAATAACTGCCTGTGTAGCTTTCTGCATAAATCCCACATTCTCATAATGAATCCCCATTTGCAAGGCCGCAGGTGAATGCTCTTCACCAACGTAACACATTTTCTTATACCTTTTCTGTTCTACTACAAAGAAACACACAAAACCAGTAAACAGAAAGTGGGAACCAATTTCATTTAATGTATTATTACTATGAATGAAGCGGTGAAAATTTTAATAACTCTAATAAAGATTTTCAGTTGTATATACCTTATTTAATGTTATAAAATCATTTTAATATTGCTTTGAAATAAATTCTTAAAGGTGCGTTAAATACTGAAACCTATATTTCTTTCAACAAAACATTCATACTCAATGCACCTAATTTCATTGCCCCTCTTCGGACTTGATACATCGCTACAAAATATGAATTACTCTTTATAGTCATCGAATCAATCGTTAAAATGTTCTAGAATAATATGAGTTTCCAAGGAGCTGTCACCTGTCAACAATTCCTTGTCAACATCGTCTTGATCTGCTATATAGTGATGTAATTTCAAGAAGAGTGGACTAATACAACAAAGGGGGCCATCTGCAAGGAGTTCATTCCATCAGTCAAATAAAGAATGAGAGTTCAAATTAATTTAAATTTTGCTCTGACAGCAATGATTACTGGTCACAGATTAACAAAATCATACCTGCACAAACTTGGAATAATACAGGACCCAACGTGCATCCGTGTACAAGAACAGCAAACAGTGAAATATCTCATATATCGATGCTGCAAACTAAAACAACAAAGGGACATAATGAAGAGAACCATCGAATCCGGTAGCTACAAATGGCCAGTGACAAAAGAGCAGTTAATCACCAACAATATTAAAGCTTTTAAGACTTTTATTCAAAGCATTAACTATGATGAATTAAAATGAAATACTAAAGTGACTACAGGAGAATAGTGAAGTGATACAGTGATGTGATATGAAAAGAAGTAAACTATGAAAAAGTGAGGAAGATAAACACAGTAATCAACGAGTGTGTATATGTATATTAAAACAAACTGATGTAGTTATTCAGAACAAGGCATGTAGTATCACTGATGTGATTGGGCAAGCCCATTAGATTAAAAAAAAAAAAACATTATACACTAGATGGGTTTATGAACCTCCGAGCAATTGTCATAAGTCATAAGTGAAATCAATACGCCTTCGGAGAGTCAAATAGTATGAAAGCAAGTCAGGGTAACGAAATATCCACATAGATATTTGTAGGAGCTTACAGAAAAGTATCTCAAATGCATTTAGAAATACATTTTTGTTTCTTTATTGAATTTTAAAAAGGTGTTTTTGTTAGAGCTCAAACACCTTCCTTATGAGAAGTGAAGTATGAAATATTGAACTGCACGTGAAGCAAAGTGAAAAACGAAGTGAAATAACACTGTAAGAGAAACGCATGGTTTACTTTAAACACAGGTAAATATAAAACCAATCTACCTCTCGCTCCCATTCAGCGCTTCCCTTGTTCCTCCAGAGTAATTTCTACGTCACAGAGGTATCAATACGTCACAACGTAATTGAGTTGGCGGGGTTGGTACAGAAGTTAGAGTCGTGGTTGCCTGGACAACGTGTGACGTCACGCACAATACACATATTTAAAGCAAGAACTCGGAAGGGACTTCGCTACTGTGGTTACAGCAAAGGCAAACGTGCATAGAATAATTGCGGTAATATTCCCAAAGGTAAAAACACCGGATGCCAATTGCATATAACCCTACAGCAAAGGATATACTGAGAAAAAAAAGCCAGGGTAGGTAATATTCTCGCAATCTCTATGTCCATTAATTCCGTACGCTAATATATAAAGAGACAAAACATTTGCGTGGGTACAGAAAAACGGAAAGCTCAGGGGAAAACGTATCCATATTACGTGAACTTTATTCCCTTGAAACCTTTCTCTCCAGTAATCCATAGAATCCTCTGCTTTACGTTTCTAGTACTTTGTTGTGCACTCCAAGTAATGTAGTTTATGCTTTTGTATAAATATTAACCTTCAGACTTGAAACTAAGACTTTTATTAGTAGATACCGAAACATAAACAGTGATTAAACGGGTAGGTGTAACTACACTATACAGATACGGAGTGATTTGCTGTGCCTGAATTGTTATGGTCAGTAAGAGAAAGGGAGTGACAAGTCAAAACAAACCGATACAGTGCAACGAAACATTCGACCTATTCACGCTTCGAAATATTTCAATTAAAGTCGATAACTTTTTATACACACTTATCCCAGTTGGTTATTTTATTCACTCAGAGCAATAATTTAAATGTATAAATAATCTACGAATAATAAATATGCACTTATTATTCTTAAATATTCTAACCATGTATGTTTTCAAATTAAAATTCTTGCGTTTATTGTTTCATGATTACAAGTGTAAGTATATAGTATTCCTAACATAAATATCATAGCATAGTAAAATAAATATTCATTGACTTAAAATTATTTGATTGGTCCTCCTCTTTTTCATCACATGTTTTTCTGGTTGAAGAATTGGCATTAAAGTACTAAACAGTATCTTCTCTAACAATCTTAAAATTAATTCTCATGCTGTTATGTATTGCGAGAAGGCATGCTAAAGATATGATGGGCACAAAGCCTAAGTCCTTGATGTGCTATTCATTTGGATTGTTATTTTCAGGTGGACCGTTTCGCTTCAACAGATGCTTGATTACACAACTGGACGTGGCATACGGTAAGTGCGGTAATGACACAATAAAATTGGTTTTCAGTGTTTAATTTATTTTGCATGTACTATGTTCAGTATTTTTACCAGAGCTATTGCTTCAGTCAATTTTCAAGTTTAAATGGTCGTCTTTCTTGTCAGTGTTTAATATACCGAGAAGGTGACCAGTCTAAGATACTTAAGACTTTTTCAATAATTTGACAATACATTGAATATATAACAAAAGTGTTATAGTGTTACCTTTTAATGCAATGCTTTTAATGCAATGTTTTTAAACAGTTTCATATTATTTTACGTCCAAATCATTACAACAAAATAAATTATATGTAATACAAATTCATGGTATTATGTTAAGCACTTTGTATCGGGTTGAATACAACGGGGCACTTCTATCCAACATTGCAGTTCTTGAACGATTCTCTAATCATTGTTACACAAACTAATGTTAAAATCGATTTCTTCTAAAAGTTTTTCTTAACACAGATAAAATTCCAATTAATATTTAATCACGTCACTTTGCTGTAGGTTAAAATAGATAAAGCAATAAAATAAGACCCGAATAAAGCAATTGCCATATGCTTAAAATTTGTGTACCATGAAATGATTGGAAATTACTACAAATTATTTGAAAACATAAAACATTAGGACAATATCTCAGAAATTCTTAAACAACGAACCATGACCATTAATTGTATGGTTTAATGAGCTATACTTTTCCATTATAATCTTTTTATGGAAGAAATAGGAATAGGGGAATTATGGATACTAGAAAATAGGAATGTAGCAGGTTATTACAAAACAGAGAAAACCACAATAGAGGATATAGAAATACCAGAAATATGGGTGGGTTATAAAACAGAAAATCATTCAAGTCTTATAGGTTAATAAAGATAGAATGGGAAAGAGAAAGGAATGTAGACCAAATGTAACAGGTGGAGAGTGAAGGAATGGCTCTAATTAGAAAAGGATTAATGTTCCTAAGGAGCCTAAGAAGTAGGAGGGCAAAAAATATGTTAATTATGCTGAGAAACAGAAAGCACATTTCACATTCTGACAGAAATATGGAAATAGAAAGTATGGGAGAAGAAATGGGAAAAGGTACAGGGCGAATTGGTAGCTATAAAAATGGTAACGGCGGAAAATGAAAGTAAAAATAGAAGTATGGGGAACCTGTTTTGGAAAGTTAAAGATAAATAGACGAGAAAAGAAAAGATTGGAAGAGAAGTGCTGCGCAACAAGGGGAAACAGCAAATTAGAGTACAAGATAGAAGGATGACTGTTACTCAGCAACGCCAGAAGGCATGGGAGCCAAAGCAGTATGAGCTATCTACGTTAAAAGATGGCACCAACCAATTTATACAAGTAGCTTAAGAAAATATTAGTAATGTAGATAAAATATTGTAAATAGCAAGTTGTATAAATAAATACATTCTATTCTGTTATTATCTTTGGTCTCTCACTTACGGTTTAAAGGTAAACATTAAATATTTATTCACACCGAAGAGAACTTTGAAAATATACATTATTTTTCAAATAAATCTCCTAAACATATGTTATTTTTATCAAAATGGTTAGGGGATTTTTAAGTAAACCAGAGGTTTTCAAATTTTTTCTATGAACAGGGCTAGTTTGCCCATGCTGGCTTTCTTCAAACTCTTTGTGTTCTGTAGTTCTTATTCGTCATGTTATTCAGTGATTCACGGAATTCAATTAAAATATTTTTATTCAGTGGATTCCAAACGCCGTGCTTACAATGACACCTCTTAACAAAACATTTGATTGAAGTACAATTTTTCCGCTACTTACCATTAGTAAGTGGAAGTGAAAGTACAAGCGGTTTCCAGTAACAATAATTAAGCTGTCTTGATGTTCTTTACTGATACAACATACCGAGTGGAAGAGGTAGTAAATATTAAATATTATATATATAAAATGTAGTATATTATTTCTAATTATTTTTTATAAACAATACCTTAATCTTCCGCAGAGTCACAAGGTCTCTCACATTGGCGAAACTCTTACCTGAAACAAAGATAACAGGCAAATATAAAACATATTCAGAAACCAAATGTATTAAATAACATCTCACAGATTTCTATCACAGATATTAACAGATAACCTTAAACTGATAATATGAGAAAACATAATCCAGATTATGCAGAAAAGGTGACTTTTAAATTTTTTTATTTAATGAATGCTAAACTCGGAAAGATATATGCTTAATTTCTCTTGGGTTCCAATATTTTGACGATGGCCGAGGCAAGTCTAATGTTAACATCAGAGTTGTAAAAGGAGAGTAATGTTTATTCATGCCATTCCCTCAGCTGAAGAAACAGAGAAAACAAAAGTACTTTAGACTATATTGGTGAAGATAATGAGAAGAAGATTATACTACTACAGGTAATAAAGAAAGACAAAGGTAATTTCTACTTTGAAATGACATATTGAAGCAAACAATTAGTTTAAAATATTTAGAAGGTATCGTAGCCTGCCCCTCCTGGTCATTGATTCATGCTACTAACGTAGTTGCTTAAGCGGGAGCCCAATAAATCTGCCTTACAATATCACTTCGTATTTTCATTTACCTTAAACTATACATATTATTACTTTGAAATAGGCCAATATTTTACTTCCAGGTTTCAACATTCCTCCCCTTTAACATTAATTTATAGATATAGAAATAAAAAGAATTTGCAGAGAAATACGACTACACTCAGTAGAAACTTTGACAGCACCAATTTCATTTGTCTTTTTAAGCAGTGTAGCCTTTTACAATACAGAAAATATTTACTGTATAGCAACCATTATAAAAAAGTCATTCAGTGTAAACAGAACCTCAAATTGTGTTGGAAAAGTATGATGTATTTTCTATTTTTTATAAAAATCATATGACATTTTAATCAATAGATTACAATCAATTCGTTATATTTGAGAAAAAAGCATAAGTAAATTTCCCCATGGTACGGGTAGTTTAGAAATTGATGTTTGCAATTCCTGTTTGTTAACACATGGTTAAATGTATCTGAATATAGCACATAAGAAATCTATATACTTCCTTGGATGTTTATATATTTAATCCATTTACCAAAGGGATGTGAAAGGTAGAGTAAAGGATGCAGAAACGAAAATGTGATTTAGGAAGGTTGATTAATACACAATGGAAAACATATGCAATACGCCTACAATAAAAACGCAGTCCAGTTCACAAACAACTCATTTTTTGCGAGAGTGTTGCCATACAACCTAATCTTAAAATCTATTACTGTTTTCATATTTTGCGCAAATGTATCTATTCTTCTCTTCTTCCACTCCTGCCAAATTTGATCATTGTGTCCATCACCCATATTTCTGTGGTACACGGCTTCCTCTTTATTCCGGAAGTGCCTTATAGATAACCCAGATATATGACCACATTCAACCCTCCTTCCACAAAAATCCATTTCTTCCACTAACGTTTATCATCATTTCCCAATTCAAGCGAGCTCCAGGTCGTTAAATACTTATTTACTTAAATTTGAACATAGCTATTCTTATTTAGCCGTACACCAAGATTTATATAATTACATACTCTTGAATGGAGCAAATGACTCGGATAACGTGTAAGGCTTACATTCGGGGATTCCACCTTCAATTCCAGCTGACCGCCAATGTCATGGTGGTTTCCCCCGGTCTTAGACGTAAGTTGGGCGATTCCTCTTCTGCCAAGATTTTCTTGTCGATAATTTCCTATACGGATAATCTCCACCATCAACTTTTCCAAAATTGGGAGCAAGTTTTGCGATATTGTTGCATTTTGTTGGAGAAACGTTCATGAAGGTTTCTCCTTGGTGTAGGACTGGATACGCTACCGAATTTTCAGTGTTCACTGAAGTGTTTTCCTCTGAAGGGGACTCCAGAACTTCAGGGCCTTTAGGTAGTATAATGTTGGATGCGTTCAATCTCTAAACCTCAGAAACTCTGTTGATGCGTGTACACGTCATCTCCCTAATGTGGTCGCCCTTTAGGGTCTCTCACTGATCTCACCCTCTCAGTAGACCACTAGTATCATACTATACACTTATTTCTGTAAATCTTGCTCTGCGTTGAGTTTACATGAAACCTACCCACAGGTTATATGAATGCCAATTTTTGAAATTTGATCAAGGTGCTCAATTAGTGTGTTCAGGATACACGATTTTTCCATATACATATTCATTTTAAGGTTAAAGTATATCACATTTCTGTTGTTTTTGGAGCATTTTATTACAATACGTGACCATTAAATATCCATGAGCCCACATGTAATACATCAACATCTTTTTCCTCAATTTTTACTTTTCTCACTTTTGCGCATTAAAAGGAAACATGTAATGCAGTTAGTAACAAAGATGAAGCAGATTAACTCGACCATCGATGCTGTTTTGTTTCACTGTTTCAAATTTAGTTTTATACTTAAATAAAGTAATTTTTTATTTAAAATTATCGGAAATATATACGCAACGTACATTTCATCTGTTTCTGCCAAAACAGTTTAAACAAAGATAACCGCTAAAATATTTAAAACACATACGAGTATACTCGTGATGGTGCAAAATTTGACATATTAGAACAGCTTAGAAATCATCCAGAAGTTATAGAAATTTTAAGTGCATTTGTTTCAAGGCTCTGCCACTCTAGGCAAAGCAACCTGCACCAAATATTATAACATAGGCTTCATTATAATGTCACCGTGTGAAATTGTTGTCCTGCTGCCACAGATCGGAGCTGGGCGCTTTCCAGGAGAGGAAAAGAGATAGAGAGGCTCCAAAAAGTTCTGCCAATTATTGCGGCCGTGAAAGTTCTCGGAAGGCTTGCGGCTGTCTAGAAACAATAGCTGGGGAGGTATAAATACCGACAAGGTGTTAGAAGCGGCAGCTGTGTGAGGGTTATTGCGGCAGTCGACAATTAAGGTGTACCGCAGTGATTTGTTTCATTTGTTTTCGTGCAGCAAAACACAGAGCAAGCTCTGAAGACATTTGACAGATTGTCAATTTCAGCCCTTTTTACTGCAGCAAAAGTTGTTCTAATTTTCTGCAAAC
This sequence comes from Mantis religiosa, assembly GCA_030765055.1. NCBI lineage: Eukaryota > Metazoa > Arthropoda > Insecta > Mantodea > Mantidae > Mantis > Mantis religiosa. The sequence goes on along the minus strand of CM060953.1, from coordinate 61,758,888 downwards.
CCGTATTTCTGAATCTATGTAACCCACGCAGTTACAATATATATCAGGATATACAATACTATGGGAGCAAACATTGTGCACGAATTCCTAAACAAGAGGCGCTATTATGTTTGAGTTGAAGAAACCAATTCTGCATACCAGTTGAAATTTTGGACTAATGTAAATTGTTGAAGGTGTTCTCGACTATTACAAAATGACTGTATTGCTTTCATATACGCATACGTTTTTCAGATAATGGACGGTATCACTGTTTAAAAGTTCCTCCAGATGGTTATCAGTAAGTTTCAGTAATTTTTCAGTTTATTTCACCAACGTGGTTATTCGATATAGTGCATTCGTAACTGGCAAAGTAAGTTAACACAAACATTAAACCTTTTTTAACGCCGTATTTATGCCTTAAATTAGTAGTTGTTATGTGTGAATTATTCCACGCATTAGAAGGTTAAAATGCAAGTACGACATTCCTCATCGCTCTTCTATGAACGGGAATCTCCCATTTTGCTTATTTATTTTCCTGCCAGGACTAGAAGCCTTTGTGTATTTACTTAATTTATTATTATGTTTTTATTTTACAGTTCATCAGGCAAACTAAACCAATCCTTCATAACACATATAGCACATTCAAACCTGCTTACAACTTTCAGTATGTACTACGAGAGAATTTGTGTTTCCAAGCAATTTTAAGCAGACTATTTTTCAGCATGTAAATTAATTTTGATATACTTAGGGGTAATTAAGTGTATGTGTGTATTTTTTGGATAGGTCGTCTGCATGATATAAATGTGTCGCACCTTGCACGGAAAGCAGGAACTAACATTTAAATCGGAGGACTAATAAGTGCTTGTAAGTGCTTGTTGATTACCTTGGAGCGAAAGTTTTTGCTGTATTAGCGTCCCGTCCTGGTTCCTTAGGGCAGTACGTTATATGAATTTAATTAACATTTTATGGGAGAGTATTTGACTTCTTTATTCATCAGATCAACCCCTTTATTCTTACTTTTAAGATTATACATGGAATTAAATAGTAAATTCTTCAATCATGCACTACATATTTTGATTGAGCTCCACACCTCATGTCGGACCAAGTTTTGCGGAAGGATAGTTTATTAGTATACTCGTACGCCTGCAAATTCTCTAACCACTAATATCTAGTTGATGATATTCTTTCTTATTATTAATATTCTTCGAAAACATATTATCCAATACACATTAAGTATATTTAAGTGCATCTACCTTCCTGGCAAATAAAAGGAAGACTCAACATTTTCTTTGCTTTATATTTTCCTCAAGTTGTGATACATTTTTCTTGCCCTTATCATACTACACCTACCAGATTTATCCTATAGTATATATTAATTTTGGATAAATGTACAAGCCACAAAATTGATCCATCGTTGTCGTTGCAGTTGTCGGGCTCAGGACCAGCCCTAGGATGGCTAATGCGTGTACCTGCCCTGGAAATGGCTTAATCACGAAGTGGCGGGAATGTGTGGTTACCGGATGGCTGGTGAATTTAGGTGGTAGGTTAGAAAGGAGGTAGCTGAATAGGTCCTCAACGGCTGCTGAATCGGGTGCAATGGCTGGAGGAATATGGTTTATATTCGTAAAGGAAGATCATATTTTTGAAAGTTCGGGCAATGAACTTGGGTGGACAAATTTTGTTAAGGCTGGTGTGGTGGCCTTAGTATAACCGGTATAGCCCGTAAGAAATGCGGGGAAGCCGGTAACGCTTGAAGCGGCGTTCTCTGGGATTATAGTTCCCAGGGGATCTCACCAGGGCGCCATGATATGCTGGTGATTTGTCGAAGAATTTGGTGGCCCGGCGTCTAATTTCATATTCCACATAGTGAAGAGATGAGGCCTCGTGCAGAAACCTCACGGGAAATCCTCTATATACAGAATAGATAACCCGAAGACACCTATTCAGTACAGGGAAGTAACAGCAGGTTAGAGCCTGCGGTCCTGCCGCAGACCTCACACGCATAAAGCGTGACCGGGGAGGACTAGAACCCGGAAGAGACGCAATTTAATGGGGGAAGTACGAGAAAACTTTTAAAAATTCTAATTGTTCTTATGGTTTTGTAAAATAGCATATAGTGTTAGCTATCAAAAACCAAAATATTATGCCTGTACGTGGTCTGTATGCACCTTTAAAAAATTAAATGCCCTAGTGTTGTATAGTAGCATAGTAGCAACACATAGTCTTCCATCAGCTGTCTTGGAATCTATAAAGCCCCCCTACCAATTCTTAGCACACATAGACTTGCTAGAAATGTCTCTATGGAGAGACACAAAACTCAAATGCAAGCCTCAACAGTTTGATATGGAAAAGGTGTCTGAAAACATCTTTTTTGTCTTTCATAGTGGTGAAAATTGCGACATTTGTTGCTGTAATAGTGTTTAATGATGGGAATGTTGGCAAAAAGAAAGTTATGCATCAACCTGGTGTGTTTATGGAAACAATTTTGCAGAGTGTTGACAACATTCGCATCGCCAGTGCAGAAAGAGCTATGAAATTAATGCAGAAAGAATCAAGATTGAAGAGCATTTAAAAAAAAAGGCTGAAGAAGACCAGAATAAGGATACAGACTATGGATATGGGAAGCTCTGACTTAAAATTAAAAGGCAAACTGAATAATACTTATTGTATTTTTAATTGCCTTTTCCCGTAACTTGCATTTTCTACAACTTTAACACATTTTTCTCTCAAACCACTTCATCTACAGTGATGAAATTTAGCACACAGCTTTCTTATGCCACAATGAACATTTTGTAGGTTCTAGAATTTAAGACTAAGCTCCAGATGGAATGTGATGATACAAACTACATGAAATTATTTAAATTTTTAAAGGATGCATATGATTTTCATCTTTTTTTAAAATTCTATACAGCTTCAATAAGAATCTAAATCCAACAAATTCATTTTTAGTGTGCTTTAAAATAACATACCAAATTTCAAAATGATAGTACATGTTAATTAGGAAAAAAGGGGCTTAAGTTTGTTAATCTCTCTGCATATATAAGAAATATGTAGCATTAGTTATAAACAATTGAAAATTATGAAAGCAATTGTGCGTATTAACTGTATTACCTTAAATAAGTGTACTAAGTTTCACTTCTCTAGCTTGAAAACGTTGGATGTTATGGTCATTTATGTAAGACCCTGAATATTTGCAAATGTTCCCCCTTAAGGGAATCAGCATTACAGACCGCAGCAAGGGTTATAACGAGGCCAAGGCCCCGCACGCCCGATGCGACAGCTCACGGATGTGCTCCCGAAAAGTTAAGCCATGTCTATCCATTATAAGCAACTCACTGAAAATAAATGTCACAACTGCATTCTTACAATTGAATGTTCTACCATGGTTAACACGCTTAATTGTGTAGTTCATAAATATGAACTAATATTCGTCTAAGCGTTATTTAAGGAACAATCAGGACATTCAACGGATTGATTTTTAATGCTAAGAATTATTACTTTATGCAATAAAACAAATTATTTGTAACAACTGTAAGGTGATGGTTTCTATACGTCCTTCCAACTCTCTGAAAGTTAATGAGGAATAAACCAATCACTAGTGCGCATTTTGGGTAGTACTGTTTCCTCGCATATGTCTTTATTTTGATGCAAGCAGCCTTTAACAAGCTTTAAACTAAGCACGTAGTTAACATTATTACTATTGAATTACATTGAATCAAAGCTAATTGTAATCATGATGTTAATGAAACAGGAGATTCTTCGCATGAATTATTTTCATAACTGTCATTTCTGAGCATTTCAACCTCGTCAAAATCTTACTTTTCGAAATATAGGCCTACCAAAACCAGATTAATATATGGGGATTATCTACAAAACAGTCACATCAGTTTTCATGGCACAATAATCAGCTAAGGGGCTAAATCCGTTTGGCGAGGATGTTCATACTGGTGATTAGACAAAGCTCAGAATGCCGTTTGTATCTAAGGAGATTATCCGCTCTAATGTACAGAAAACTCCTTGCATTGAAATTCGATGCTTGCTGAATGACAAAATGCTTATTTAATTTTTTCTTTTTTCAGAATATGTAGCATATGAGAATGAAGCCGAAGCAGTGATTCAATTGTAAATCCCGATTACAGATACATTAGAGGGCCTGGTAGAACGTTGTGCATGAAGTTCTACATTTTTTGAAACAACGTATGGAGAATACAACAGCACGTAGAGCACGAAAAAGCAGTATAATAATACTGGAATTTCTTAAGTGTTTGCTGCTATAGCTACAAATTTGCTGCAGTCACTAAAATTCAAAATGTCGAATTCAACAACACCTTGCTAACGATTGAGTTCCTAGATCAGTTCTCTTAATAATCGATGACAGAGGTTTTTAAATTCCTGTTTCTCAATTTAAAATATTTCTTCATTGTTGTCAGAAGATAATGTATCACTGTTGTGTATTGAACCAATCTACTACCAAAATGCATAATTTCACAAACTGGACATAATATATGTACCGTTCAGATATATTTGTAGAAGGGACACTTGGAATTACATTTATTTATACTGTATAAACTAGGAAATAATAAGAGGTAGTTTAAAGGAAGCATTCCGTTAGAATGAATGGTTCAATATATTAGGGCTGTTCGATACAGAAGGATCATATTTTTTACGCTCTTAATTTTTCGCATTAAAATTCAATCTTATTATATTCTGTTAGATTAATGTGAAACAAAAACGCCGAAACAGTTTCAATGTTGATACTCCTGGTTTCCGCCTGTGAGAACCAAGCAAGTTCAGACATGTGCAGTATCGCAATGGAGGTAACATGCAGTTAAAGTTGATGTTAGAGGAAGATCCGGAGTTTCCTTCAAGCGTAAACACTGCTGATGAAGCTTGGCTACATCATTTTGAGCCTGAGAGTAAAGAGCAAACCTCAGTGTGGAAATTTCCTTCATCACCAACCCCCAAAAATTCAAAAGTTGTTGCTTCTGCTGGGAAAGTTATGGTCATCTCATTCTTTCATATTTGTGGTATGGTTTATCAGCATGTTGTACCTGCATATGCATCTGTAACTGGACAATACTACAGGGATATACTGAAAAAATTGCAAGTCCATATCAGGCGCAAAAGACCACATTTCCGTGAAGCAGGCTGGATACTGCACCACGATAATGCGCGGCTGCATATTGCCAATGTTTGTTGCTGAATATCTTGCAAAAATCAACGTGAAGTGCATCCCTCACCCTCTTTATAGTCCGGATATAGCCCCATGTGCCTTATTTGTATTCCCTAACTTGAAGAAACGCCTTCGTGGGTGGCATTATCCATCATCTGAAGCACTGGTGAAGGCTGCGGAGGCGATTTTGAAGGATCTCTCAAAAAATGGTTTAAAGCATGTCCTTGAAGACTGGCAGAAACGCTGGGACAAGTGCATCGCATCCAGGGGAGACTTATTGATATGGACGATGAAAATTATGAGGATGGGTAAAGGTACGTTGCCAAAAAAATTCTGATCATTCTTTATTGAACAGCTCTCGTATGTGCGTTTCAGATACATTTGTAGAATGAACGCTTGAAATTATGTTTATTTATACTGCATAAAATAAGAAGTAATAGGAAGTAATTCAAAGCAACAATTCCGTTAGAAGGAATGGTTCAAAATCAAAAGCAAATCGTATTTAGCGTCTTAGATTAGAGATATATGAAGAATTTGTACCAACTGGAGAATGGTATAAAAGAATAAAAATTCTTTTACGTATCAAAAGAATACGGAAAGCTCAAAGATGATTTATTTCCACTGTTCATAATAAGGAACTGCTGGAAATACACAATTTGTTTCTCTCAAGTGTCCTGTTTCGAGTGCTATACGGAGATGTCATTATCAAGTATTGTACGAGGTGCGTTAAGTTATAACACCTCCTATTTTTGCAAGAATTGAACCAGATAGGAACCTCTGGTTTCTTTTAAAATACACATGGACTCTTTGTGAATGAGTAACAGAGATGGCACCACTGTACAATACATAGAACTCTAGTTCCCGCGACGGGAGTTAGGACTGTTTTTCATAGTTAAAATGGCGACGTTTTCATTGCAAGAACACCGTGTAATCATTCGTTTTCTTTATTTTCGTCGTGTGACACCTATTAAAATTCATCATCAGTTCAGTGAGACATGTGGTACCATGAATGTGTCTAATGTGTGTTCCTAGATGCGACAGTTCAATGAAATCAGAACATCATGTGACAAGAAACCAACAAAAATCACGGCTTCACACCAGCCGTTCTGACAACAAATTATTGATCTGAAAACAGATCATGATCCAGCGAGTGGGGAATATTGTTTTGGAGGATAGCTGATTGAGTATTTTCAGATTTTCATGCAGAATTTTGTGCACAGATCCCACGGAAATGCCAATTTTGGAGGCGATGTCGTCAACTGTCTTGGTTTGTTGTCACATTTCATTGAACTGTCGCACCCAGGAACGCAACGCACATTAGACACATCTGTGATACCATCACCACATGCCTCAATCAACTGGCAATGAATTTCAATAGTTGTCACACCATGAAAATGATACGAATGATTACACGCTGTTCTTTCAATGAAAATGTCGCCATTTTAAGTATCAAAAACAGTCTTAACTTTCGTCACGGCCACTGGAGTTCTGTGAACTGTACAGTGCTGCCATATCTATCACGCATTCCCAAAGAGTCCACGTGTATTTTAAAAGCAGACCAGAAGTTCTTCTCTGGTCCCAGTCCTAAAAAAGAAATAGGAGATAGTATGACTTGAACGAACCTCGTACTAAAGCAGTAATTTCATAATTTTTATATAAAATTGTTTTAGGATTTGTCTTAAGGAAGGAGCAGCCATTGAAGTTCAGCACAAATTAGGCTATTGTAGCCCCTTTGCGAGCTACCTCAAAAGGAAAGGAAATAAAGTGAGACACGAAGGTCCCTGAAAAGGTGTCTGTTGATATCAGAATGACCCCATTTCTAACGCGCAGGCGAGTCATGAACCCACGAATCCCTAGAACGAGGCCTCCAGCAAGATCACTAACCTCATCCAAGCATGAGGGAGAAAACTTACACAGCCTAAATACCCAAACGCTCCAATCGCCACCATATGGTCCTACGACCCTGGAATATATGAAGACGAAACAAATGAAAGATGTGGGCTAGCAATGATCACTGGTAGTGGAGCCACCACTCCATCATTTACCTAGCCACCTAAAGAAGAAAAAGAAGCACAGTGTCGTTGGGACTGTTCAACGGAAATCGAAGTCATGTTGCTTAGTAATAAGGCCATAAAATTATTTTTACTTCATTGTAATATGTATATTGTCCATTAAAATGGAAGCGAAGATCAAATTCACACATTTTCTTTATCTAATATAATTTATTTCCTTAGCTGTTCTGCAACTTATTCGAAACAGCGATGAAATGTTCTATTATCGGATTCCTTACAACGTATTATTTATCACAAGTATTAGAGAAACAAATGCACACATTAGCTCATGGTTAAGAATAAAACTTCTTGAGCTGTTTAACAGAAAGTCAGCAGATCAGGACAGAACGAATAGGCAGCAATTGGAAACGGAATGTAAATGGACGAAGCGGTGAACAAATTGAATTTGTGGCAAAGCAGTGGCTGTTGGAAGGTTGTTCTTAGTACTCCAGTTTCCCGTGCTGTTTGCTCTACTAACTGCGGTATCGTCAGTTTCCCTCTAAAGCCATATATCAAATCATTAGGGGTTAAGCAGTGAGCCAAAATGTCGTAGGTGCGTTAGCAACTCAAGCATCCTTTAAAGCCAAATGAAATTTCCAGCTTATATTTTTGCGAGTAACACATACGACTAAAATGTTTTGAAGATATTAGATAAGGAATGCGAGATAGTCCAGGTAAATATTTCAGAGTTAAGCAAAGATAAAGATTTGCCTTAACAGGTCTGAGGCTGCCCGGCCAAGTGCCAAACAAAGGACTACCACCATGCACTCCTCAGCCGGAACGTCTTCCTGGACAGGATCATGACCTATCACAGCTCTTCAATCACCTTATGACTCTGGAGTTGTCTGACACGTAGGACTTAAAATCCGCACCTAGATATATCGGATGGGTCCTCGGAGCATTTAATGTCCGAGAACCAGAGCTACACGTTCCACTCACGTGCACTACTGCGGATTATTTGTATGCAGCGAAGAGAAAATCAGCCACTTTAGATTAGGTTGCTACAGAGCAAGGTATGTATCCAATGTAAAAAGAGAGCTAAAAATATGAGCATTAAATCCTTTTTTAAATTTCTGGTTTAATGCTTCCGTCCTTGGTATGCTATACCCTCTCATTTTTATTTCTCCATCCCTTTTCTTTATGTACATACAATAAGTAAATAAGTACTGCATTCCACCCAAAAATTCGATGTTGGTGCCGTGAATATAAACATTTTCCAATCCTGTTAAATCTAGAATTGAAACCTTTGTAAAAGGTTTTATGTGATGTGTGTGTATGTGGTCCGTGTACTGGGTAAATAAAGAATGAAACTTTTAAGTACAAAACTGGTATTTAAGTTCAGGACTTGTTAAAGATGCGACGGAAAGATTGTGAATACAATCACAAACCATCCTTTATAGGAAAAATTCTCGTTAGTTTTTATTTTCTCAAAAGTGCCTCTAATACCTTTGATTATAATACTATATCTTTATGGCATATTCTCCAAAAAGATAAAGCAGATAATATCGATCCTTCTGGAATTAGTGAAAACTTCATTATTTTGAACGACGGTTGTATAAATGTTCAAAATCGTTAGTAGTAGAGAAGGTTCTTGTAAGCCTGTAGCATCTCTGAGAGCTCTTGTGGTTTACCGAAAGATGCTAATCAGTCTGAAAACTTATGATTCAAATTCTTTGCATGAACCTTTTTATCTATTTCCTTCGAACACACCATTTGTATGTAAAACAAGACTTCATTATTAGAAAAAAATTTACTATGCATTACTCGATTTCGTTAAAGCACACAGTTTTGACAAATAAATACTCCATTAACGTGAAATATTTTCGAAGGTATTCTTTGATGCTAGTTTGAACTTTCAAATATTTCGTATTTTGGGGAACTGCAAATAGTTATAACTCCTTCTCGCTCTCTCCTTCTTCCTTTGTTGTCAAGTTTCTTTCCTTCGATGCCAAGAAAACAGAATCCTTAAGCTACTGCATATCGTAATGGGAAATGTGCATACGATGAGTAATTAGAACAATAACTTTTGTAAAACATTTTGTAGATCAGTGAGTAAAACGTTCATATGTCACCACAGATAATTTTTTTTTTTCAGTTTTGACTACCCTTCATAGGCTAATCGAAATTGACCGGACACTTCCATTAGTGCTTCGGCTCTTCCTGGATTACTGCAAAACCATTTACCCCGTTTGCTGGTCGTAGAATTATTTCGATGTGACATAATATACTTTGTCTAACGCCTGTAACTTGTAGCTTGTATGAGATGTCAATGTCATTGTCAACAGGGTAATGTTGTGCTGTCCGAAAAATTTCCCAGTCGAAAGAGAACAAGTGTTAAACGTCGTTGTCAAGACCTAACACGAGATGAATTTCCACAGAAAGTTTGGCAACAAAACATCAGAATTCATACAACATGATGGCGCCTATATAAAAGTTGTTACGAAACATTGGTTTATGCATTTTAGAGAAAATGTAAGACAAATAATATAAAAGTTTCTGTAAGGGAAGTAACAAAATGAACGAAAAACGCACCTCCTTTTTGAACTCTTTTAGCTGAGTTTAATTTCCGAACTGACTTCTTGCCTTAGAAACAATGCCAGCTGTCTGTCACCGACAGTTGACACGCAGTGCTACATATGTATAGTTATTGCAAAGAGGAAATTTGTACCTTTGCAAACATTCCCTGTACTTCATGGAGAGCCTGTCGCCCATCACACTGTTGAAACTTATTTTGATACTAAACTCACGTGTACCTAGAGATAGCACTGAATCTACCATAAATGGCCACAAATTCTTTTCCACTACTCTCAGTTCAGTGTTAACCTAGAGCCCCCATCCAAACCCCACGGAAATAATGGGCCTCTTTCATCATCATCTGAATTAAGTCATTGAATCTGGTTGCCAGGTCTTGCACACCTCCGGCCAACGTTTTAACTGTGCCTCCTAAGGTCCATTGAACTTCTTCCTATGTATCCCCAAGCTAATTTAGAACAATAATGCAGATGATGATGATAATAATAATGATAATGATATAATGATAATGATAATGATAATTATAATGATATTCATAATCATAAACATAAACATAATATTCATCATAATGAGAATGGGAAGGGGAAGGGGAAGGAGAAGGGGAAGGGGAAGGAGAAGGGGAAGCTGAAGGAGAAGGGGAAGGTGAAGGAGAAGGGGAAGATGAAGGAGAAGGGGAAGGTGAAGGAGAAGGGGAAGGAGAAGGAGGAGGAGGAGCAGAAGGAGAAGGAGAAAGAGAAGATGGAGAATGAGGAGTAGGAGGAGAAGGAGGAGAAGGAGGAGGAGGAGGAGAAGAAGAAGGAGCAGGAGAAGGATCAGGAGCAGGAGAAGGAGAAGGAGATGGAGCAGAAGCAGGAGAAGGAGAAGGAGAAGGAGAAGGAGATTCTTATCAAATCATTCTGACAGAAAACTGTTATTTCAGCTACATCTTGTTCATCAGGTAGTTTATCAACATACGATGCAGAGAATAAAGCTTTCAGACTTTTTACGAGCATCGTTATGTACTCTTACTATTTTACTTGTCATAACTCAAGAAAAACAAATCAAAACAAATAATGTTTGAAAATAATAGTTCAGAGCAAGATTAGGACTGTCCCATTTAAGTCATTTACTAGAGTCCCATTTAAGTTATTTAAGTTAATTGATGGAAATTAATCGTTCCGTCACACTAGCCGTATATAGTCTAAGGTTTTGGATAGATATAGTCAAACTAAAGAATTCAATGCCATGGCCAAGATTTGAACAACGGATCTCCTCGTTTCCTAGCTATACCAGAAGAGTTACACTAATATATACTTATGTTAAATTTATTTCTATATGTTTGCATTAGTTTTAAAATGCATGAAAGTAATGACTTACTCGCCTGGTGTATGTTGTATAAAGTATTGTTTTATCTTATTAAACACAAATTGTAATACTTTCAGATTTAATTAATGTTTACCGCATTTTCAAACTGTGAAATGCATAATTTCACCCTCTTATCTCTAATACAATTTAAATTATACTAATTATACTTATATATTTTAAATATAAGATTATAAACTTGCCTAGCAGTTTTTAATTTAAATCCTAGCTTTCTGGTCCCTTAAACTATTTATGGAAAGGACTGATAAAGAAAAGATACGAAATTAACTAATTACAGCAATGCAACTCTAAGAAATGGATCAAAGTGCCTCGTCAGATAAGGAATTTAATAAGGAAAAATAAATTAAACAAGGGGATAGTATTAGCTCAGTAAGAAGCCTTGAATAATAAAAAATCCTTGTTTGAATAATAAAAATTTTCTGCATAATACACCAAGGACTGCAACAGGGAACAATAATATTTGACCAATCCAGCTGTAAGTATTGAAATATACAGTATGTACAGGGTCGATGGCAGAAAATAAAAAGGAACTGCTAGGTTTGTGTTAAAATTGGGAAAAGAGATTGGAAAAAAGGAATAAGTAAGTACATGTTAAAAACCAATGGTCATGTGTGTTTCAAAGGAGCTTGTGCAATAAATGTCCATTACATATTGTCAGGCTACAAATGGGGCTTCACTGAGAACCCTCCTTTGGCAGACCTGATACAGGACGTACCTCGACTAGCGAGAGGTTAACACATAGCAAAAGACAACATATATATATATATATATATATATATATATAGTTTTCACAATCTGATTATTTAATAGAAAGCAACACTACTTTCAAATCAGTCATAGCGCTTACATCTAAAGTTTCTTGTTCAATCTTACATCACGTTGCTGCACTATTCACATTATACACACTCTAAATGGGAGAGATATATCCGGCGCCAAACACACGCTAAGAGAGACAGAATCAGCCAAAAGACCGCGTGGTCATACCGATCCAAACCATCCCCCCTCTAGGGGGCAATTGCCTACGCTGTTACCCTCCACTCCTGGCTTGTGAGGTTGGTCCAACCTGTTGGTCCAACAAACGGTCCTGTCGTGCAGACAAAAATGTTAGCTTAACCTAATCCTTGTTTCACATACGGTTGCCCCATATCTCTTAACGGTCACGTGGCCTAATCACCTCTCATTGGCTGCTGTTGTAATGACTGTCGCGTGGTAAAAATTAGTTCGTTGTTTAACATGGTGATATATCTTTATATTTTGGAAGAGAATTGTCAAATTTATATTTTCGTAACTATTTGAATTAAATATATTACGCAACAGAGTTGATTTATCTGAAATGCATGTTAATTATTAAACGAAGTAAAGAGGAGGTTCCTTTGCTCTCAAGCACATGGCACGATAGCACGTGATTTAGCGGTAGTGATGACATATTTCTTCTTGTTTTGAACTGGATTAGTCACATATCGTCATTCGACGGTGTGTTGTGCCCAGTGCGAGAGCTAAATTATTTTAGTGATCGTTTATTGCGCGTGTACTTATTACATGTATAATGGCAGAGTCTACCACCAGTTTTTCGCTGAAGTATCGAAAGGAAAGTTCTTTACAAACAGGCGAAAAAGGAATTGTGGTGCATGTGTTTAATGCATTCACAGTGAAGAATCCGTCTTTGTAAGTGAGAGAAGGCGAACAGCTGTGCTCTGAAGTTACAGGTGTGGGTGTTAGATCCGTAGGAACATCGCGATGTGAAATTGAGAAAACAGGAAAACTTACCACTCCAGGCAAAGGTAGGAATAAACAAAAGTGCATTCTCGGAGAAAATACGTGAAAAGTGTTGTGCGTCGTCATGTGCATAGTTTTTTTCTTTAGAAACCAACTCCCTAACATAAGTAACATTTCGTCTGCTGTAAATGAGGATGCAGATTTACCAAATTTCAGCAGATTACTTATACAGCTGGGGTTTGTGAATGAAATAAGAGGCAAGAAAAATGTGCTAAAAGACAGAGGCGATATTGCTGTGTGGCGAAGACGTTATTTAAGGACAACCAGACTGTACCGAGATAAAAATTGCAAAATATACACGAAGAACACACGAAAAGTAAGGTATGGCGTGACACAACTTTTAAGACTGAAAGACAAGCATTTTGTAAAGGTATGTGTGCTGGTTTAAAAGATCCCAGTGGAAAAGGCCAAAGGCCTATCATTATAAACTCTTTCAGTTTCATTGCTCAGTCATTCAGTTTCAAATTGCTCAGATCATTATAAACTTATATTTCTGCATGCCTTCATATCCTTATTTGTATGATTTTTATTTATCTTCCCGGCAATTATTATGACGTTTACTGCAGGTTTAAATGTGATGGGAAGGCACCGACTATGGCCTATGGCACGAAAGCATTAGCCAATTAGGATGAGGGGGAAGGCAGTTGCACGCTGAGTGGTACATTTCAGTGGGGCAAGGTTATATGAAACAGAGATTAGTGGGTTATCACAATATAGGAATGAAAATGTAGGATAAGTAGCTATGTAGGATCATCTAGGGACATTATAACGAGTGATAGATGACGTGATTAAGAAATACTAAACGGGGAAGAAATGCAAAGATTGACTAATCAGCTAAAATAATAAAAACAAGGCTGCCTCGGAAATAAATAGGTAACTATGAAAACAAAATGCAATAATATCAATCAGTTTGGGGTCTATGCCCTGGTTAGTGAGGGTAATATAATGAAGAAGAAACCTCAAAGCGTGCATTTTCTGTAATTCTTGACATCCTATGCTGTGCTGTAAGTCAGTACATAGTAGAAAAGTTAATAGTCATGGTGCAAAAGCGGCAAATAAAGGGATATAATAGCTAACATATTAATGTGTCTGTGTTGGCATAATTTCTTTACTTTCCAAAAATGGTGCTTCTAACATTGTTTCCAAGTTTCCAGGTACTATTTGTTGAAGTTTGAAGCATCGGAATCCGAAACTGCTACGTGAGAAGACCCAATATCTGTTTCTCTTTCCTTCACTCGCCACCACCTGTCTCTCGGTTTATTTGCGGTACAATTAATTTTCATATCAAAGAATTCCCTCCGCAGGTTGTTATGGTAACGAGCACGTATAACGGAAATGAAGTACTGAAACAGTGTAAACACAGCTTCCCAAGTAACATAAAATTTATTTACAAAAAGTTGATCAAGAAATTCACTGAAATTATTCCACCACCTTTTGTTTCCCTTTCCATCTTGCGAATGCTAAACGAAAATCTGCATGTATTTGTCTGGGTAACGGATTCGCAGTGTAAAATGTAGGTAAGAGATCACGACTTCCTCGGAAATGATGTCATCCATATTTATGTGCCTCTCGCCATCTTGCGGTACTCGGAACAAATGAAGGGTGTCATTATTTAGAGATGAATGTCGGTAAAATATTTTTCATCTGAGCGGAGTATGAAAATGCAGTGCGCTTTCGGAAGCGCGCTTGCTTTCTGCGATGCATATTTATGTCAAGGGCTGTGCATAACGGATTTGGCTAACAAGTGGGTTGCGTTTCCTCGCGTTCTTGGGATTAGGTGAGAGTTGGAGAAAGAAAACCAGAACAAAAGAAAAGGAAAAAAGTGTATTATAAGTTAAAAGGAAACAAACCTGAGAAGGGTAGCGGAAGAGAACATAAAAAGAAATAAGGGAACATTAAGGAAAGAAACAGGAACCTACAACGTAAAGAGCAGAAGAGAAAGAAAGGAAATGCAAAAGAACAGTTGAATAGAATACACTGCACTAAGGTTGGAATAGAAATTATAATTTCAGGACAAAACGTAGAACAAAAAGGGAACATATACGCTAGAGATTCAAACCGTGTTTGTTGTGCTGATTATGTGTTTCAAGCAGACAGACAAAATATGAAATGCCATAATCGATATCACGCTTCCTATCACTATCGGAGTAAGGACGATAAAATGTATGGTCAAAAACTTCATACTTCATAATATTTTTTGTAAAATACTCATGTTTCATTAACATTCTAATACTTCATGTGCTTTAAGCATAATACGCCGATATTAAAATTATTCGTTAGCAATATACCGGCGATTTCCCACTATTTTATTTAGATATTTTCTTGAAACACGTTTAGGAATTATTCAAGTCACCCTTTCCAACAAATCATGTGTGTTGCCCTTTTCTATGTGATAAGTACAGAAGAAGGAAACCTAATCAATATGGAAATGAAGAAAGGCCTACTCGTCCTACTCGTAGTAACGGCAAATCGCCACAACTTTCCCTACCGACCACAGAAAACCACGAAAACCTAAGAACGGAGAGAGCGGTGGCGAGAATTTAACTCAGGATCTCGCGAATGCGAGACATTACGCTCGATAATATGATAATAACCATACCTTTCTAATTTTACGTTTAATGGCTTCTTTAAATTAAAAATGTATAAACTTCAACTAGTAGGTATACATAGACAGATTCAACTTGAAAAATTCAATGCCATGACCGGGATTGGAACCACGGATCTCCTAGTTTCGATCCAGTTACTCTTAACCATGAGACATGCCGTCATGACATGAAATTCTCCAAGTTACTCGTATATTTTCCCGGTAAACCACTAAAGGCTCTCGCATCCGAGATACATCGTTTGTGGCGACTTGCTATCGTAAGTACATAAGTTCCAAGGCTTCATCATTTAACTCTTATTATTTAAGTTAATTGATGTAAATAAATAATTTCATAAATTAATAGATTAACCATTGACTCAATTCTCATATTGGAGAATTCAATGTCCTGACGTCAAGTTGGCCACAGTCTTTCAATGTTAAGTCATATTGGACGATGAATGGAATGAAGTGATGCTCAAATGAGCCCAGGATACATAGGGCTTGAGTTACCCGACATTCGTCTTTCAGGATAGGGGAAAACTCTAGAAAGAAACCTTATCTAGATAACTCACCCTGACCGAGATTCGAACTCGGGATCTCTTGAACGTGAGGCAGACTCGCTAACCTCTACGCTACCGAGGCGAGCATGGTAATGGTAGATCAAAGGGTAAGAGCGACTGCAGGAAACACAAAAGTCCGTGGTACAAATCCCGTCCGTGACATTGAATTTTTGAGGTTGACCCCATCTATCCAAAAACCTTAAACTATATACGGCTATTTTAGTTAATTGATGCAAATTAATCATTTCTCCACACTAGCCGTATATAGGCTAAGATATTTGATGGATAGAGTCAACATGAAAAATTCAATGCCATGACCGGGATTTGAACCACGGATCTCCTGGTTTCCGTCCAGTCGCTCTTAACATTTGAGCTACCATGGCCAACGTGCCGTCCTGACATTAAATTCATGGATGCGAGAGCCCCAAGTGGTCTACCGGGGAAATATACGAGTCAACTGGAAAATTTAATGTCAGGACGGCACGTTGGCCATGGTAGCTCAAAGGTTAAGAGTGACTGGACGGAAACCAGGAGATCCGTGGTTCAAATACCGGTCATGGCATTGAATTTTTCATGTTGACTCTATCCATCAAATATCTTAGCCTATATACGGCTAGTGTGGAGAAATTATTAATTTCCATCAATTAACTAAAATAATAAGAGTTAAATGATGAAGCCTGGGACTTAAGTACTTACAATAGTAAGTCGCCACAAACGGTGTATCTCGGATGCGAGAGCCCCAAGTGGTCTACCGGGGAAATATACGAGTCAACTGGAGAATTTAATGTCAGGACGGAAAGGTGGCCATGGTAGCTCAAAGGTTAAGAGCGACTGGACGGAAACCAGGAGATCCGTGGTTCAAATCCCGGTCATGGCATTGAATTTTTCATGTTGACTCTATCCATCAAATATCTTAGCCTATAAACGGCTAGTGTGGAGAAATGATTAATTTCCATCAATTAACTAAAATAATAAGAGTTAAATGATGAAGCCTGGGACTTAAGTACTTGCAATAGTAAGTCGCCACAAACGGTGTATCTCGGATGCGAGAGCCCCAAGTGGTCTACCGGGGAAATATACGAGTCAACTGGAGAATTTTATGTCAGGACGGCACGTTGGCCATGGTTAAGAGCGACTGGACGGAAACCAGGAGATCCGTGGTTCAAATCCCGGTCATGGCATTGAATTTTTCATGTTGACCCTATCCATCAAATATCTTAGCCTATATACGGCTAGTGTGGAGAAATTATTAATTTCCATCAATTAACTAAAATAATAAGAGTTAAATGATGAAGCCTGGGACTTAAGTACTTGCAATAGTAAGTCGCCACAAACAGTGTATCTCGGATGCGAGAGCCCCAAGTGCTCTACCGGGGAAATATACGAGTCAACTGGAGAATTTAATGTCAGGACGGCATGTTGGCCATGGTAGCTCAAAGGTTAAGAGCGACTGGACGGAAACCAGGAGATCCGTGGTTCAAATCCCGGTCATGGCATTGAATTTTTCATGTTGACTCTATCCATCATATATACGGCTAGTGTGAAGAAATGATGAATTTCCATCAATTAACTTAAATAGTAGGTATACAATTCATTTATGTTAGATATGAAGTATAATAATCAAAAGATAATTAAAAGTATTTGAACATTGCAATTAATGTATTATTACACATTATTATGAAATAATGGAAAGGCCATTTATCAGACATTTATATCCAGTCACTTACAGAAACGGGGAATAAAAGTGCTATGAAATGAATGTAACAAACGAATTTGCATTTGGTCTTACTAATAACTTGAGATATTTCAGGAACTAGCATAACGTTTCTAAATGTAATTGCAATTAATGTAAGCAAAACATTAATGGTTATACAAATGAAGAACTTAATAAACAGAAAGGATCTGTTGCTAAAAGAATAAAAGACTTAGCAAAGTCATTGTACAAAGGACTAAAGGCCATTGTAATAATTGTAGACGCGATGTACTTCTAGAGGTGAAGACATTGGAGATAAGCTAGTATTCTTGGATACTTAGCTAATGTGGTAAATCTCCATGTGGTGGTAAATTAGTAAGCTCTATGAGTAACATGTAGGGGTAGTTTGAATGCAAATGTTGAGAAGCAGCTCTGCTAATAAGAGGGTGGGTCAAAAAGTAACACGTCCTATTTTTTTTCTCTTTTAATTGCCAAGATAATTGAGTCCAATTTAAATAGCCTGAAAACTACAATATTGACGATTAATTTTCCACTATTCATATAATCTCCTCCCTTTTCCAGTTTTGTTGCACCTTTTAACAAGGGCATGTATTCCAGTGTGGTAAAACACACGGTCTTGCTTCCTAAGCCATTGACGCACGGACGTTTTCTCAGTCTCCTGATCTTCAAAATGAATCCCACGATGAGGTTCCTTTAGTGCCTCAAACAGATGGAAGTACGATGGTGCCAGGTCAGTGCTTATGAGGGGTTAAGGTAAGACTTGCCATCCAAATTTGTCACTCTCTGCAGAGGTGTAATGGCTGGTGTGTAGTCTTGCATTATCATGCAAAAGAAGAACATCCACCATAGTTTTTGCTGGGCGAACTCGGCGAAGACGTTCTTTCAGTTTTTTTGAGATTTCTGGCGTATTGGACAGAATTTATTGTGCATCCCTGCTCCAAACAATCAATCATAAGCACACCCTCTGCATCCCAAAAGACTGTTACCATTACTTTCCCTGCCGACCGCTGAGTTTTGAATTTTTTTTCTTCCTTCGGTGACGTTGTGTGATGCCATTCCATTGACTGCCTTTTTAATTCAGGTTCAAAATAATGAATCCACGTTTCGCCTCCAGAAACTCCTCTCCCTCCAAATTGAAGCGCTGCAAGTGTTCGGAGGCTATTGTTTTCCTTGTTTCTTTGTTTTGGGCAGTTATCATTCTAGGTACCCAACGTGAACAAACATTTGAGTAACCCAGCCTTTACTGAGGGTGTTAATGCGACACAATTCACGTGTTGTTACCCGACGATCACCACGAATGATGTCATCGACTCGCTGAATGTTGCATGGAGTCACTGCAGTCACCGGCCTGCCGCTTCGCTTTTCATCTGCCTATGGTATTTGCCCTTCAGCTACGACACAGCAACGAACCCATCGTCTAACAGTGCTGACATACAGCGTTGCATCAGCATACACATTTTTTAGGCTTTCATGAATGCGAATTGGCGTTTCACCTTCCGCAGTCAAAAATTCAAGCATAGAACGTTGTCTAATACGAATGTCGATGTCAGCCATTTTGCAAGAGGATGCAGTTCTGCCACCTGTTGATTTAGGAAGTTACTACTGCAGGGGATTAGAGAAGAAGGTTTCAGGAGTTGCGCCAAATTCAAAGTTTTCACATAACTTACTTATTTCAGGAAAAGGAAAGTAGGAGACATTACTTTTGACCCATCCTCGTAGTTTTCCGAGATGTACATTACGTCAGCTTCCCACAAATGTCGAAGTAATAGAGAAAATAATTAAATTATTTAGTTGGTACCATTCAAAATGTTCTCATCAGCATTATTTATTTACAACAATGCCCATATTCGGAACGGGATAAGATTCGTTTTTTTTATTTTCTTGGCCATGTATTAAATGAAAGGTGAAATACATGTAGAATTTATTAAAGAATTGGAGCGAAAGACTTGTAGAATAAAATGTTAATTCACAGCAAGTTAAAAAGTGAGTAAAAAGTGCACTCAGTTAATCTTACAGAAATACATTATGCTAATATGTATAATTCTGGGGTTTCCTTCAAAATATGTCTACTTTACTAAAGTTGATGTGCTGATTCTAAAACAACAATCTGTTTCTTCTCACCACATACCATTTTTGTACAATTAGCAGTTATACCTAAAATCTTTTAATATGGGTCTGTGCATAGATATTGTTTGTTGAAATTAATGTTTCTTAACAATGACACCAATGAAACAGTCAAGAATACTAAAATTGGTTTGAAAGGTATACTATTGTTATAATGGATATAAATATGCATCAGTTCACCTCAAGGAAACACATCATGAACTAAAACTTCTTCTAGAAAAAGTCAAATGTGCAGAACATAGGTGTCAGGTATGTGGAGATATAAAAGTTACTGCCATGCTACTAGTTCAACAACCACGGTATATTAAAATACATGTTTTATTTGTGAGTGCGATAAAAGAGTCCGACCGGTGCTCCAGAGCGGAAACAACTAGAAGCAGAGAGACATTCTCGTACCAAAATGAAAAATTATATTCATAGGTATCTTGCGGGTCCCAAAAGTGTTCTCTTACCGGCGTTACATAGAAAATTAGGCTTAATGAACTAATTTGTTAAGGCTTAAAATGAGAATGACAATTACTACAAATGAATCTGCAAGAAGTTCTCTGAAATACCTAATGTTAAATTTAATGAGGGATATTTTTTGGGCCACAAATTAGGAAGTTGATTTCTGATACCATATTTGAAGAAACGATGAAAGGTAATAAAAAACCTAGGCAGGGGTTTGTTTAAAGAGCGTCATCGAAAACTTTCTGGGATATTACAATGATCCAAATTACAACAATTTTGGGGAAGATATGCTTGAGAGGTATCGAAAACTAGGTGCAATATGAGTGTGAAAGTACATTTCCTATACTCTTATTGGACCTTTTTCCCATAAAATCTCAGGGTAAATTTCACCAGCACATAAAGGAAATGGAAAATCGTGCATTTTAAGACAAAATGTATAAAAAAACTGGTGTAATGCTCAAACGTATATTGACATTTAGCACAGATGTGAAATATTAGTTTATTATAAAGACCGTTGTGTTGAAAGTTGTGAATTTATTAACCTTTATTTAATAATATAATATAAATTCGATAGAGCAGAGTATAAAAGTTCATATACTACTATTTCTTCTATTGTGAAGGATTGGTACATGGTGAAAAAACTGAGCTCATATTCGGATTCAGCAGACCCAAATTAGGGATAATAACACATTAAAATAAAATCCCCAGACTAAAAGATAAATTTTTCGCATTCGTGTTTTAATAAATTCTTTTTAATGGAAAAAAAATTCACTGCTTTAAGCATTAGTAAAGCCCGAATTCCCCAGGTGCTACAAATTTTGAAACTTCCAGAACTGCTCCAGAGCAATGCATCTTAGGAAACAGCAGGCCTATAACTTGGCTAACATGCCCTCCGGCACTCATATCTGGTGTATAAAGTGATATTGGCTTCTCAACTGAAACCTCTGATGTAATTCGACATGCACTAAGACCTTTAGATCGAGAACGGTGATCCCTCCTGCGCTGATGTCAGCTTTGTAGTATACAGATCGCCTGTTTTAATAGTTTTTTTTTAAAGCGCTGTATTTAAATAATGTGCAATACAGCCAAGGAACTATATTTTACAATAATATTATCACTACAGTGTAACAATAAATACTACAAAACAGCACACTGAGGTAAGTGAAGAAGAAAATGTACAAAAGATAAGATAAAAACAGGTTGAGAATCTTTGCAACAACATGGTTTCGTGACGTTCGAGGTTAAAGAGGCTCAAGAGACAGTAAAAAGTACTGCACTGTAGTGAATGCTTTTTTATTTCACTTATTAAACCAATTCTCCTTTTAAGAATATGTTAGGGATTTTTAGAGTCTTGCGAATACGGACCTTATGGACTCTAACAATCGGTCAAGTATGTCAGCTGTGAAAAACTTTAGGAGATTCAAAACACTCAAGGAAAGATACGAAATTTGAAACAAAAAGCTCTCTTTTACCAACTGAAGTGCCCTTTAATGGCCATTCAACAAAATTTCCAATTTATTTGTTGCCGAATCTTAAACGTCTTACTTGCATCATAACACTATCTGTGACTAGCTAAATTTTTCCGTATCCAATCTCAAAACTGTAATACGAGTATTTTATCCTTCTGGGATCAGTAAATACCATGACCTGTAGGAATCGGAAACTTAGGCAAAAGATCTGTCATTGGCTTGTGTTTACCGAATATCTGATTACTTTAGCAACACTGACTTTTAAATATTTGGCTTTCCTCAACTCATAAATTCTAGCCAATCACATCTTCTTTCATGAAAAAAATTGGAGAAAATTACATCTTAGAATACACATTGATTTAAAATTTTCGTGGAGCGTATAACCTATGCAGAGTACCCGTTTCATTCAATTACTGCCAAGGGCAAGTAGGTGGGTAGGCGGGGATGGGCGCGCCGACATTCTCGAAACAATGGGAGTACTTGACCTTTTAGGGACACTAACCGTCTAACCTCTTGATATCAGGGGCTAATAAGTAAATTTTCACATTTTGAAATGATCGATTGCAGTTATTTATTTATATTCACTCAAGTCTTAATAGATTCGGAAACAACTTCTCTCTGAAAAATATTTTGAATTATCTAACGAAATATTTTGAAAGTTGCTATTTTCATTCTTTCGCTCATTTCCTTCACGAGATCTCATTAATTTGCTTTCGGAAAACAATTCCAGTATCCTTCTGTAATAAAATGCTGCAAAGTTTGTGCAATCAAACTGTTATTATTAATCTCTTAAAACTGAAGAGTTATGTTTCAAAATAGTACGTTTTAAGGATATTCCATACTATTTTATACAATTTATAATATTAAAAATAACCACGTGTTAAGATTTATTTGAATAATTTTGAGTGATAAACTACATAAAATAGTGTATCTTTTCTAGAATTATAACCAGACATGCTTGCTGGTTTCATGGCGTGAGGAAAACGGTAAATATTGGGAAAGTGGAGTTTTAATTAGCACCGATATTAAGCAGGAAAATGTGGTGACCAATTTTATTCCCCACTGTGGTGTTGAATTCTGCTGCTATAGCCTTTGGTTCAGGGTTTCTAACCCGATACGTCCAGGTATCGCAATATACGTGGACGGTAATTAAACATATTTAAGAAGATAATATGAGTGGCGTCACATATTCTCCAGCCTCAATTGAGGACCTTTTGGCCACGATGCTACACATCGCAGCTCCTCATAACGCAGAGCGAGCAACGGTCCTGTACCCAAGAGTTAAGATCCTCATCCTGATGGTCCTTAGCCGAGAAACAGAGCTTCCACGCTCCAGGCCACTGAGCAGGACCACCGCTATTCTTGTAATTTATTTACTAGCAATGCTTTTCATACAGAAAACATAAGGAACAACCTCACCGAACGAAATGGTTCCGTCGTAAGGTACGAGACTTGCATTCAGACCATTCCGCTTGGATTTCAGTCGAACGCTGAACCTTCCCTAAAGTTTTCGTGACTTTTCCTGGTTTATAGGCCAACTACCACGATTTGTTATCACTTCCATACATATTTACCCAAAGGTACTCCGTGTAGACATAGAGGGCTTCTTGGTCCACTGCTGTTCATTCATCTCTGGGCCATGCCAGTAGTGAATCTAAAACTGCCAGAGAATTCCGCGCTCTCTATGGAAAATCTGCATGTGCCTATAGCTTTCTGTGGTTTATTTACCGCAACCCTGTCCCCTGCGAGGTGGTAACTATAATAAGAGCCCGTAGATCATAGTGCACGAGGTTTATACCTCTGCGTATGCCTATACAGATCGACTTCGTTTGTGTCAAGTAGCAGGACCTATAAACTAGTCCTTTACAATATGACGTATCAACAAAGCAAAACTTCTATTTTATTCTTTAGTTTTGCAATCACTGCTTTTTAATACGATACAATAATGTTATTATTCCTCCGAATAAATACAAAACTCTGTATGAAGTGGTTTTATGACAATATAATATTCCTTCTTTTTTGTATCACGCTTTGAATAACGGAGTGCAATTACCTTACCGCAGGCAGGCACGTCGGCGTATAATCGATAACACACGCTGTTATCTGCTGCAAAAAGCAGTTACATACGACAGAGGAATGTGCTATGTAATTTGAGGGAAGTTTCAGAAAAGTGAAGGTTTCATGGATTTCAAGCCATCCTTGGAGAAATAAATGGTATGGTTTCCTGTCATTTGGAAAAGCTAAGGCAAATCAACGATGGGGACATATATGAGGGTGGTTTGATAGGTCTGGAAAAAAACCAAAAATATTTTTTTTCATTAACATCTCACCTTATTTTCTCGACATAGTCCCCATTGATGGCTATATACGAGGGCTGTTCAATAAAGAACATTTACACTTTTTACGGGCATAATTTTTTACACTAAAATCCAATCTTATTATATTCTGTTAGCTTAACGGGAAACAAACACTCCGTAGTAGGTAAATTGTTGGTGCACCTGGTTCCCACCTGTGAGAATCAGGCAAGTTCAGACATATTCAGTGTCGCCTACCGCTGCAACGGAGGTAACACACAAGGAACAATATGCGGCTTTGAAATTCTGCTTTCGTCTCAACAAATCTTCAGTTGAGGTCTATAAAATATTACAGGAGACTTATGGAAAGCCTGTTCTTCCCTACAGCACAGATCGAAGGTGGTATAAGATGTTTAAAAACGGAGATAATCAATTTGAAAGAAAGGAGGCTCCGGTCCTCCAGTTACTGCTCTCACGAAAAAAAAAACATCAACACTGCTGCTGCCATTGTGAGAGAGGATCAACGAATTACCTTAACATCACTTTCTGAAATACTGAACATTTCATTAGGTGCCACATTTCCGTGAAGCAGGCTGGATGCTGCACCACGACAGGGCGCGGCCGCATATTGCCAATGTTGTTGCTGAATATCTTGCAAAAATCAACGTGAAGTGCATTCCTCACCCTCCCTATAGTCCAGATTTAGCCCCGTGTGACTCTTTTCTGTTCCCTAACTTGAAGAAACACCTTCGTGGGAGGCATTATCCATCATCAGAAGCAGTGGTGAAGGCTGCGGAGGCATCTCTCAAAAATGGTTTTCAGTATGTCTTTGAAGACTGACAGAAACGATGGGGCAAGTACATCGCATTCAGGGGAGACTATTTTGAGAAGGACCATCAAAATTATGAGGACAAGTAAAGGTACGTTGTGATCATTCTTTATTAAAGAGGCCTCATACTTGGTCCAGCGAAGTTCCAGTTTTTACATTCCGTCGGAAAAATAACTTCCGTCAACGCCTGAAATGTTGTCTTTGTTGACTAAGTTGATCTTTATGTTTTTCGCATTCAAACAATAGATTTTGCGGAGTATCCTGAAGTTTACAAATACCACAATTATCCGTTTCCTTCCTCCTTATTTTCATAAAATACGTGCCATACGGTTCATGGCCTGATAAGAAATGTATTAATGCTTGTTTTGAATGTAGATGTTTCATTCTAAGACGTTGACGTATATTCGGAAAAAAATTGGTGTCCTCTTCTTCCTACTTTACTATCATTCCATTCATCCTGCCAATCATCCACAAGTTTCACATTAATCACCTGTTTATTTGCACATCTTTTTACAATCACATTTTCTATCTTATCATATCTAGCTTTCTTAAAACAATAGATGGCTGCTCTACTTCTGATTATTAAATCTATAGGCCAAATTCCTAATATTACTAAAAGGGCCATTGTTGCGTTTTTTCCAGTTGTTCCTGTAGATCTTAACAAAGTTGTCGCTGAACTCGCCTCACTATCTCAACATTTTTCTATATTAGCAGACGATGAGCCCAAACAGCCGCACCATATCCCATAATTCCTATCATTATGCTGCTATATCCTCATAGTTTCCAAAGATAACTTGAAGTTCTTAGTCGTCAAAGGTGCCAGCTTCAGCATAATATTACTTGCTCGATCTAATGTCTTCTTAATGTGATTATCAAATTCAAGTTTTTCATTTATTTGAAGTCCTAGGTAATGAAAGTACCTCTACTCGTAAGAGGACTTCAAAGCCTACTGCCAGAAAATTCAAGATTTACATATAATCTGTAATGACATATGTTAGTTAAATCAAAATTATTAATGGCCGTTCTTGCATCTTAAGTGTAGCTTTGAATAGGGGAATTTTCTTGAAAACTTTCGCGTCGTTTATTTGAAGGAGTCGAACTGAAATATTAAGTTTGCATTGCAAAACGTTCTGCGTTTTCTTCACACACAAAAAGGAGCAATTAAAGTGAACCACCCTACTTATTATCCTAATAATCCTCTGCACACTCCTGACATACTTAATATTGGTCTTCATAGGAATCTTTCTCTTCCAACATACCTGTCTGCTTTATCCAAGCTTGTTTCTGACCACTGTCCAGTTGTGACTTCCTTTCAACTCTCGCCTGCCTCGTTGTCTCCAGTTCCTAGACTCGTCAATGGTACTGTGAACTGGGAAGCGTTTCGATCTCGGCTAGATGCTACCTTGACTTCCTATTCTCTGGCGACTACTAAGGACATTGATACTGCAAGAGCACTTCTCCACTACAGCGTGCCACTGTATGCGGGTTTCTACGTCACGCTCTACATGGCGCAACTCTCCACGTTCTTTGTCAAAATCCATTCTCCGTCTTATTCAGGATTAAAATACTATTCGTCGACGGTGGCAATGGGAACGCTAACAGTTTGATACGCCTTGTCAAGGTTCAGCTGGAACGCCATCGTCTACAAACCTATCAGCATCATCTGGCGACTATTTCTCCACGTGAGCACACCCTGTGGGATGCCACCAGACGGATTCTTCGCGAACCACAACGTGAGCCTTTTAGAACACCGACGTCGTCTACAGTCATCGCATTTTGTACCAAATTATACCGTACCTCCTTGTACATCTTTCCCACATCTTCCAATATCTCATATTTATGAAATTTTGGATCCTTGTTAGACTTATGTTTAATTATGCAAATCATAACAGTATTATTATTGTATATAACTTCCATATATTCCATAGATGTGACAGAAAGATTTCACATACACTTGCATTCATAGCTACCGTTTAAGTGAAACAAATTGCATTTGTTCTAATTTTCTCAAATGTGCTAACAGCTGTTATTCGAATACTATATTTCTTATAAGTTTTCATGTCTAAAGAAATAACGATTATGATCTCTCTACTACGGTATCTTAGTTACTAATTTCTAATTTGTAGTATTCTGTGTAAGGGACGAATCATAAAACATAGATAAATGCTTCCCATTGTAAAATTTAACAAATAAGTTCCATCATTAGCTTTCGTATCTACTTTATCTGACAGAATCTTAGGAGCAAAGCTTCACTCATATGATGTTTCATCACATTTTATATAATTAAGCTATTGCTGAATATTAAATCCTTCCTACAAGTATTCTCTAATACGTGTACTCTAATGTACAACTGATTAATGTGAATTGTTAAGTATAGATGAACGCTTGTAGATGTGACAAAACTTAGAAGTAACTATGACCTATATGATCTCTGACTTTAACCGTTCCTGCAGAAGCAAAAGCCTAAATTGGACGACCAAAGACAGACATTTACTGTGCACTGGTAAAGGCCGGAAACCTCGTTACGCTTTTGTTCCTTATGTTACAAATGTGACACACTCAAAGACAAACAAAACAAAGCGCTGAATTACAAGGTACGTCGTCAGCGTCATACTCATCATTTTTGTTGTTGCATCACCATTTATAGCACTCGTAACAAAAACGATGTTAACATTTAGCCCCATGTTTATTTAGAAATAATTTTATTCATGGATGAACTATTTGTCTCAAAGCACTGAATTACTTTTCAAACGTATGTGGCCAGCCCAAAATAAACTTCTAAATATAAAACGGAAATAATGTATAGATCTTTTCTTTAGGAGGACGACACATTGAACTCCATAAAATTAATCTATAAAAATTTTGCCGGAAATAATATTTTGAAGCTCAAGAATAAAAGAGAAAAAGAGATCATGGTCTAATTCCACACGCGAGTTCTAATCTCTGCTTAGAATAACTAATTTATCCAGCTTTTCAGAATACCTATATAACGCTTATGTTTCATTACATTCTTATGCTTAAAAATGTAAAATTTATAGCCAAACTTTATCTAGAATATTAGTTACACATGTGATCAGAAAGGAAGGAATATAAATATATGCAGACTATTAGATCTTGGAGCTACTAAACAGGTTGATCCCAAAATTAAATCAGCAGTAACCATAAAATAGAGAGGTACATTTAAAAATTCCTGGAAAGCATTTTCTTTCACTTGTTTACTATTCCAGAGATATTTTATTATTTTTGAATCCATGGGGTTTTAGTTTTAAATTTTTGTTGATGCATTTTGTGATTATTTTAAAATATAAGCCTTTGATGGTGCACTGATTTTATACTAAATATTTCGTAATGCTTCCTTTAATTATTTTAACGGAAAGTAGAATGCACTACTTATAGTAACATGACACTTTACTAAATATTTTATTTGACATAAAGGTATTGACTGGTATCACGCTAAGTTTCCAGTTAATGTACCTCCTGTGAGCTTGTCCGATAATCTCAATATAATTTGTGGTGTTAACTAGATATGAGAATTTGAATGTCTGTTGGTATCTACTAAGAGTGTATCTACTACTGTTACTAAAATTATTACTATTTGTTTATTTATTTTTGCAATTTAACCACTAACAGAATTTGAATTATAACGTATCCGAATGGCAGGTGTCGATCACAGCATCCAAGTTCTTGATTTTTTATTGATTTCATAAAATATACGAAAACAGAAGTAACAAGTAAATGAGAGCCAGGAGAAATCAATACACAAAGATATTAGAAATATAAAAGGTGTTATGCGCTACATTTTATTGACATTTTACGTTCATTGTTGCAGTTATCACTCCTAATATATATATATATATATATATATATATATATATATATATATATGTGTGTGTGTGTGTGTGTGTGTGTGTGTGTGTGTGTGTGTAATTTACCACGTTTAACGTTTTCTAAAGTCCTATCTGATGGTGAATGGAATGGGTGAAATGATGCTCAAATGGGCCCAGGATCCATGGATGTTAGAGTTACCCGACATTCGACTTTCAGAATAAGGGAAAACCCCGGAAAAACCTTATCAAGGTAAGTCACTCTGACCGAGAATTGAACTCGGGACCTCTGAAAGGGGAGGTAGACGTGCTACGCCTACGCTACCGTGGCGGGCAATTATTCATTGTTAATCTATGTAATTAGAGACTTTACCAGGAATTAAATGATAGTCAAATTATAAAATTGCATCGCTGTATATTGGTGAAGTTTAATGATTCTCACAAACCCACGAGAAAAAAGGAAGAGCAGCAACATATAGTTGCAACATATACGGATATTTGAAAATCCCAAAAATACGTAATATATGTTAGTGCCACAGAAAGTTGTATATTATATAAGTTCTCTTCTCTTATACCGTTTGCTTTGCTTTTATGTAATGAAATTTTGTCCCATGTCAATTGAATACTTAACACAAACTTCATTCTGAATAAAGCATTCTTCACAGCTTTGCATCCCAAGGTATGCATTCCGTTATGCAAATATTTCAAAGACATGTTAATATGATCAAAATCGATTTTTTTTTTTTTAAACGCGGAAAGCTAGAAATATTTCCTTTGGAGGATAGAAAGTACTGGGTTGCTTTGTTGAAAAGCATATCATATGTTTGGAGGATACTGGAGTTATGTCAGGTTTCATATTTGTTAGACTATTTGCTTTTCAGTCATGTATAAACACACTATCTTTTTCTGAAATTGCTTTTACATTTCTGTATTCGGAAAGTCTCAAAACTGTATTTATGTTGTGATACAAAAATGTTTATGGGTGCACACAATTCCACGTTGTGGACGCCAATTTGAAGCAATAATTTAATGGCGAGCAAATAAGTCGGCGAGCAATGAGGTTTCTCTCAGGGTATGCGTGGGTGTGTGTGAGAAGGATGTTTTAATAACACTGGAATGCCCGTTTCCAATTTATTTATTTACTGCTTCTTCTTTTAAAACATCGAAATGAAAGTTGCCGACCAAGGGCTACCAATCTCTGCTTAGAATTCCTGACGGCAGAATGTTTATTACTCGATAACTTTATTCGTTCCTCATATATATATATATATATATATATATATGTATGTATGTATGTATGAACCGACAAATATTCATGACCGAACCAGAGGACTGCCCCTAATCACCCTCACGCCTCATACTGCTCTCATCGACCTCACGCCGAAGACCCTTATAATGGCTTCCTAGCCACGAACTGCCCACATCGGCTCCACGCCGAAGACTGCTCTGATGACCACAAACACGCGTGGGTGTATCACTTTCACTCTGAAAACTCCTTTTCAACCAAAGTCCCTTTGTGGCTGTTTTGTCGCCATTGTAAATGATCCAAAGAATACTCTATTCATATAAGTCAAGTGAGCCCCTTTAGAAAACTGCTAAGGACACTGCTTCTTACATTGCTTTTGTTATAACAACTTTCCCCACATCGGCTGGCCTTGCCCTTGTCGTAACAAAGAACCAACATTCCTTTGACATCCATCATGATTATTTACTTCTGGCAAACCTTAATTTCGGTATCAGTTGAAAACTCCATATCGAATATTTGGTTCAAACACTATTTATTTCATCTGTCCATTATACGAGTAATTACTATAAAAATGCGGTAGAAAAGGACAAATGCAACGGTGTTAATCCTGGTAGACATGGAAGTCTAAAATAACAATAAAGGTAAGCAGAGGCAACAATGCATTAAGCGTAATACTTAGAGGAAATCAAGACTATGTAGAGAAATAGAGAGGCATTTCAGATATAAAGCTAGGGAAGAACTATTTTATGTGTTACATTCATATGACCTGCGCTGTAGATTTTCAAAAACTATTATTACAATTTTCATTATATAACTACTTCAGGTTAATCGAGATACACATTTACAAATATAGTTTTATTATTTCCACAATATAACCACAGAGGCTCTACTCCCATTAGTCCTGGACCCGTAGAACCAAGTACCCGGGCCTCTTTCTACCCAGTAGTGATGGAAAACTCCGGGGGTCTTTCCATGGGGCAATTCCTTGAGTCTTAAAGGCCAACCCCCCCCCCCCCCATCGACTACAACGTCAAGGCGGGTGGAAGTGGATACGCCAATTACGCGCATCAACCCCACAGGGAAGACTACCGAAAATCTCGATGGAGCCGCCTGGTGATCTAGCACACCTTCTACTAGCTCTGCAGGCTAGTACCCGGGACTTATGATGCAACCATCTACTCCCTCCGGGCGGCCATAGCCTGGCCGGAGGTACCCAATTTCCCGTGGGTGTCGGGAACACACTGCCCCCTCGAGTCCAACCCAATCCAAACAACTCCCCGACGGGAGGGGCTCGGCAGTTCGGCCCGAGGTTCCTGTGGTAACGTCAGAGGTACCACGAGTGCTAGGGGTCCTCAGCGCCCGCACCACATCAGCTGAAGGGGACGGATCCCCTCCCCTGGGGAGCAAAATACATTGAAAGTTAATCAAAGACTTTAAAAACTGGCCACTATATATAGCTTTGAAATTCTGTTCTTTACCTATGATGACTCCCCCCACAAAATAAATAGTTAAAGTCTTTCCATTAAAAAACATAAACAATAACAAGGAATATCCCGGTAAGTTCACAAAATTCGTGTTAGACAACTCTGTGCTTTCACCTTTTTGTTCGATACGATTTTGTGTGTCTGTTATGATAAATTTATGCGAAATTAAATCAGAATTAAGAGGAACTGGCACTTAAATAGCAGCCTGAAATAGCGATCCCTTTTGAAAATTTCGTATTAGCCCTTGTAAGTTGCTAACTTTAAATACAAGTTGGAAAATCTCCATCTATTTATTTTGGAGTTTTGTGTACACACACATTCATGCATTTTGCTAAACTTATAGATCTGTGTTCAGAATTTTCAAAAAATTTGTTTCCAGTGGATCTCGGATATGAATGTAATATTTTTAGGTAATAGTCAGAAAATTAAAACGAAATAGTTTGAGAAGAAAGTAGCTGAAGAATTGCAATATAAGGTACCATCCACTTTCATTTGTAGAATGCTGGGTTTGATAACTTTCACACGAAGGTGAAGCTTTACACAATGCTGGAGGAACTAGTGTTTCCCTGCCACATCAGCCAAAGAAAATCTTTATTTTATTTTCCTCAGCTCGTACGCTACCTTTCGGGATCGGCCTAAAAGGGACTTACTTCCTGTTAAGCCGCGGAAACATGAAAAGGACGAAGAAAACGGGAAAAATAAAACAAGAAAGAAAGCATTGAGCGGAAATACATCACAAAACTCGGTTTCTTTTTCGGAAAGCCATTCCAAAGCAATTTCCAGAAGAAAAGGAGAAAGAAAAGTAAGATACATCCTACTGTTCCGTTCTACCGTTCTACGAATTTCAGGTAGAAGAGAGAAACTTTTATAAGCTTTTGTTTCATTTCTTCATCGTTTGGCGGTGCAATGTTTGGGAATTGGCAGGGGAAAGAACCTGTACTAACGGGAGTGACATAGGTGTCGATTTACATAAATACCTCTATCACCATCATCCTCTTCCTAACCATCATTACCTCAAACTATTCTGTCTCTTCAGACAATGGTCGTTTAGACCCACAGTATACTCGATGCATGTGTTGAACTGCTTCCTTTCAGAGATATCCGGGAAAAGTATAGTCTAAAATGATACCAAACCCATACAGTCCTTGTGTTAGTGTACATTTACATTTCCAGAACAACCTAAAACACGCAAAAGAGAAGAAGAAAGGGATAAAGAAATGTAAAACAGAATTTTATTTTATGTCTGGGGATTCAAAAGAGATCTCTAAACGACAGACATGAAAGGGTAATGTGTATAATTATAATACCTGCTTATAATGCACTATCATCTATTATATCAAATGGGAAGAGTTCTCGCCTGCAGCGAATCACATGCGTTAGAGCCTACACCGTTGCCATCTCATTATCCCCACTCTTTTTATATTTCCCTCTGTCTCGCACACTTGCGAGTGTTCGTGGCGCTAGACTTAAGGGAACGCAAACTGAAATTTCCAAAGTTTTATAGCAATACAGTTGAAATCACAATTGCATCATTAATATTCATATATTAAGCAAATGTTATTAAATATTTAGTTTAAGGGCACTGGTAGGCTATTTTTACCCAGACAGGGCTAGGTTTTAACAATATTGAAATATAAATATACAAAATAAAAAAAAAAACTAAACATTGCAAGAAATTGAAATTTGGTATGATTATAGCATACGGATGTGTGCATGTAACGACTGTATAATATTTACATTAAGTTCATACAGCTCTCTGCAAAAGGGGCATAAGGCACTCTGTGTATCCTGAAAAAAGGTATTACACCATATACTTCAGGCCTAGGTTCCTTGTAGGCATTTAAAGGTATAGGCACCAATATTTTTCCTAAATAACATAAGAAACAGTTTTGTAATCGAAACTAAATAAACAGGATACATAGTTTATACTATCCACATGAAAAATTATTTAGTGTTAAAAATATATTTTAATGACTAAATTTTATTTTCCCTCCACTTTATAAATTATATAATATAAAAGTTATATTAATGTGTTCAGGAAAAATTAAAAAATAAGCACTAAAAAGTTTGTATCAATATCTGTTATAGTTCTTGAGAAACATGCACCTAAAGTATGAAAAATCAAGGTTTTGGGAAATCACTATCAAAGATTAAGCACCATTATTTTAAAATTATACACACTCTCAGAACATGCCTGCTCCATATTCCTGCTCAGATAGGTTTTCCTCGTCTTTTCTTTTCCTTTTCTTACTCCTAGCTCTATATTCAAGCACCTGAACTGTTCTTTTTGCCTCTGAGAGTCGATGCAATTTTTTTTTTGATATGCTGCCCTAATATTTTCACCCACCTTTATACCTATTTTTGTCATTACTTTAAGCCTACCACTGCACCCATCATTATAAAAAATAACATTATCATATACAGCAATTCTTTTAAGCTTTTGGCCCAACATGCAGAGATTTTAAATTCTTTCCCATATTATATGATGAAATCATTCATTTGAGTTTTGGGTGCGAAAACACGGCTAAAGAAGCCGGAAGTTGACCATAGAGACATAAACGAGTGAAGCAGTAGGAAGCAGAATGACCAGCACGTAAATCAAAATTTACCACATGTTTCTAAGTGGGTTAGTTCAGAAATTTCAAGCTAAGTATGCTAAGTATGCTAAGTGAAATGTGTATGCAGAAGATCAGAAAGTGGGCGTGTCATTTCGCCGTCTTCTTTAAATTAATGGATTAAAGGGCTTTAATATCAGCTGACACCCTATGTTATATATATATACATCATTTAAAAGCTGAAGAATTATATAATTTTTAACACTAAAAACAAAAAATCGATTTTTTGAAGCCCATCGAACTCCCAGTGCCCTTAAAGTTAATTATAGCTTATGCATTACTTATTTTTCTGATCGAACGAAATACCAGTGGTGCATCCGTATAGCTGTAAATGTTCGGTACGTTAAGAGATAATTCGTCATTGTCATTGCCTTCAACGTCTGAGTACTACAAATTTATGATGATAGGTTCCAAACTCTCGCTACGTGCTCTTTCTTTCCAAAAGTCGTCTTCTTGTAGTTTATCTGATGTCTCACGCAGTTTTCCAGTCTTATTGTGCTCCTTGTCAATGTTTTCGTGAATAAGTCGTTCAATGTCAGTCAGTTTAAAAATGTTATTTCTGTTTGCAACATAATTTGAGCCCACATTAACTCAATTGCGCTGTTCTAGCAGCAGTAAAGGAGGGAAGGTGGATCGCGTCTCATTGATCCAGCTGATACACTTTTTCATGGAAGAGTAACTGAATAATGCTGCTTTGTGAACTCTTTTCAACCATTCATAAACAAAGATATAATATGACCAGATACGTTCTGCCAGACTAGCAAGGAGTGTATCGTTTCCTCTCATCGAATTTAACAAACACCTTGGCTTATTCAAAGTACATATTTCTTTTACCACGACCTGTCAAATGTTTACGTTTCAGTTCTGAGTAATTTCAAATATACTTTGGGGTATACATGCCAAGGAATAATGATATTCATTACAGTGCTTACCTCGCAATGCATTGTTATAATGGTATCTATGATGGATAGAGTCAACATGAAAAATTCAATGTCATGGCCGGGATTTGAACCACGGATCTCTTGGTTTCTGTCCAGTCGCTCTTAACCTTTGAGCTACCATGGTCAACGTGCCGTCCTGACATTAAATTCTCCAGTTGACTCGTGTATCTCGGATGCAAGGGCCCCTAGTGGTCAACCGGAGAAATATACGAGTCAACTGGAGAATTTAATGTTAGGACGGCACGTTGACCATGGTAGCTCAAAGGTTAAGAGCGACTGGACGGAAACCAGGAGTTCCGTGGTTCAAATCCCGGCCATAGCATTGAATTTTTCATGTTGACTCTATCCATCAAATATCTTAGCCTATATACGGCTAGTGTAGAGATATGATTAATTTCCATCAATTAACTAAAATAATGGTATCTACTTTATTTATTTGTATTAGGAAAACTATTTCAGCTCAAAAATATGGGGCTTCTACGGTTATGTTAAATACATTACTCTCTCCTTCCTCATGGATCAGTTTTTGCAAAATCTGAAGTTTTGTCTTAGTCCAAATAGTATTTATTAGAGATTGATCAGTTTGGCGCTCGTCACACACCATGCAGGGGGAATGCAATACAACACCGCAGGACTCCGATTGGTTGCTCACCTAGTAGCGTTCAAAGACAAACACCTTCCTATTTGAAACACATAATAGATTTAGTTCATTTGCCCCATCCTCTCGGCCAATTAAGAAAATCCTAGTTCATCCATTTCAGTAATGGAGTCCCAGCCTTCTCTTTTGTGCTGAATTAGGGCTTGTATTCTACTTCTGTTTATACTCTATAGATGACATCCGTTTAAAGCTGATTCTATTTTGTACAGTTCTGTTATATAATCTAAAAATATTTAGCTCCTAACTCATTTTTGTGCTTCACTTTTATACACTCCATTGAAGTACTTTTCTGTCACACAGTGCCCATCGCAGGACATAATGCTTCTCAGAAACACGTCGCCCACATCTAGTGCATTGCGCTTGTTTGTAATTTGCACAAACACGATGTAACTCACGGATCTGGAGTAGTATTTTTAAGTCAGGCCTGTCTAAGCCTTCACCACCCATGCAGATCATGCAGAGTATCCTCAAGGTCCGTTAGGGTTTTTAGATAGGATGAAAGCTGTGGGTCCTCTTATTGCTTCACCACCCTTCACCTATCACGTTTGTTTCAAATAACCTTGCCCCGTTGACATTACATCCGCGTACTATTACCTTCCCATTTTCCACAATTGGCTAACGCGTTCAGTGAAGCAGGCGGTAGTTTCAAACCACGTGGAATAAAAGTCATATAAATAAATATGTCACAGATAAACACACCTGCTATAGTTAGTCATCCCGAGAGACAGGTTTGAAGCAAAGGATCCTCCTCTTTATTTCGTTCAAGAATTATTGCACTCCAGATAAATTAGCTGTGTTGTGTAATACATTTAATTCATACGAATTTATAAAATATAAATTTGACAATTCTCTTCTAATACATTGAGATATATCATCATGTTAAATAATGAATTCAGTTTCACACACATTTACAGTTTTACAGTCTGTACCACGACAGCAGCCGCTGAGAAATGGTTATATCACGTGAGGTTTATGAGATACAGGGCAAGCTTATTTGAAATAAGGATTAGTGCATGTAGAGTATCCTCAAGGTCCATCATGGTTTTGAGTTCACAGCAAAAGCTGTAGGTCCTCTTCCGCCATCATCATCCTGACCATGAGCCTATATATTGAGGCAACGGCCATCTGTGATTTATTCACTTACAAGTGGTTTCCATTCACTGCTTGATTTAAGGAGTTTACCTCTGAAAATACCTGAGGATGTGGAGAGTCTAATAGAATAGAATGCTTTGGCACTGCTCTTGTAAGGGTGTATACTTTGTACTGCAGATTTAAAACCTTTGGCGGAGTTTCGGAATCATCATTTAGTAAACAAATTATTTCTTCTTTATTAGAATAAAACATCGAAAATTCCATTTCAGTTTCTTTCTGGTAGTTGTGCTTCTCTGATCTGGAAACTTTCCTTCAGTGTTGTTATTTATTTTATTTTCTCTATATCAAGCAGTTAAAGCTATACTCCATTTCTAGGATTGGATATTCAAGCTCTTTAATTCTCAGGAATAAAAACTTAGGCCAGCAAACAAGAGGTTTCGGAAGAGCAGCTTGAAAACACGATCATTTGTTTAGCTGCTCTTTCCTGGTTTCTTATCATTCATGTCTCTCACTGTACTGTGGTCTAGCTAAATAAAAAGCCACAACCGTTGCTGTAGCAGCTTACAAAACAAATGAATATAAGTTTAACGCTTCGCACCAAGGCTAGTGCAGTAACAATTGCAATGTAATAGTTTGCTGCGAACGTTTCATATGCAGTAGAACGAGCAAGCATGGTCGTTGTTCTCTGTGCAATGGACGTTCGCGGTAGCCGTGGAGTCTCTACGGGCCATATGGACTGCGATGAACCTTCTTTATTGTTACAGTTTTGTTTCCGCCTTGCTTTTCTTCCGTTCTGGGCGCCACCCTCTCTTCTTTTATTTATCTTTACGACGAGCTCAGGGTATTTTCTATCTTCTATTCTTTTGCTGTGTAGAGAACAAGAATTGCTGGAGGATATCCGGAAGGCGGAAGGAGAATTCAACGTTGGTAGCAAGATGAATTTGTGCTTATACCTCGCAGTTGTTGACATTATAATGGCTCACCCAAGCTTCAACCAATGATATGTGTTATGGCCAATGCGGTTAGATTCTATATATTTTTGGCAATATCCAGTGCCCGTTAACAAGACGAATGTCTGCAACGAAATAGCTATTAATTCTACTGAATAGTTTCATATAGAGCCAGTATAACCAACCTAGCTTTTCACGTACTCTGAAGGACGATTTCATTCCATAACGGGCACCCTTGTTGTAATGATATTACCTTACTTCTGGCAGAAGGTAACGAAAACTTCATCATCGTAAACAAAAGGGTATAGCAATGTACGTTCAGCCTTTGAGAAGAGCATCATTTCACTGAATAAACCTTATGCAGCCGAAAATTAAGACACACCCACAATTCAATAATATAATTCAGTTCTGGCATCCCTTCCCATAAATAATGATAACATTACTGTATGAATATCCCACTGCACAAGATGAATTCCCTGATCAAGCAAGCGGGAGTTAAATATTGGTCCATAAAATTATGATAGAAAACCAATATTTCTGCTTCAGTTTTAGGTATTGATTTACTTGTGAATTTTATTTTTGCAATATTTTTTAAATTAAAGTTCTTAGGAATATATGGTTTAAAATATAGCTATGAATTAGGTGGCAATCAGATGTCCAAAATTGTATCAGTATATTACCGCACTTTAAAACGTCTTTTCTCATAATGCGAACATGAAAATGTTCGGAAACGTAGAGAGGGACTGAAAAATTTAATGCCATAGCCAGAATTTGAACCACGGATCTTCTGGTTTCCGTCCAGCCGCTCTACCATTGAGCTACTATGACCAACGTGCCAACATGACATTAAATTCTCCAACTGACTCGTACTTTCCCGAAAAAAACCACTTAGGAGTTCTCATAAACAGATGCGACAACTACCTTAATGGCGACCTACGATATGTAAGTACTTTAAGGCCCGGGCCTTATAGTTAACCACTATTAGGTCAATTAATGGAAATTAATTGTTATTTCACACTGGCTGTGTGTAGGCTAAATTGTGGAAACGTAGAGTCAGACTGAAAAATTCAATGCCATAGCCGGAATTTGAACCACGGATCTTCTGGTTTCCGTCCAGCCGCTCTACCATTGAACTACTATGGCCAACGCGCCA
The DNA here is from genome assembly GCA_030765055.1 of Mantis religiosa. Classification (NCBI taxonomy): domain Eukaryota; kingdom Metazoa; phylum Arthropoda; class Insecta; order Mantodea; family Mantidae; genus Mantis; species Mantis religiosa. Next base: position 61,720,028 of record CM060953.1, on the reverse strand, counting down.
ACATGACATTAAATTCTCCAACTGACTCGTATGGCATTGAATTTTTCAGTCTGACTCTACGTTTCCACAATTTAGCCTACACACGGCCAGTGTAAAAGGAACACTTAATTCCCATGACAATTTTTGATCTGAGTTCAGATATCTAAACTGACCTATCTTTTTAGGGTTCTGTAAGTTTATGTATAATTTTGTATCTATGTATAATTGGTCCACTTTTACTGCTCGTACCTTGTTCACTATGTGATATTTTGACTAATCCAACAAAAAATATTAAATTAAACACCAATAAAACAACTTCACACAATCAGTATAATTGAATTACAGGAACCGTAATTACCTAGCACCGTCAACACGAAGGCATAAATCCGAACTGAAGCTATAATCGCTTGAGACTTTCAATTCCTTATCCTAGCCATGCGGTTCTGTTATGTTTGGTGAGTCACAACAGAAACGGTGGATAACAAAAGGATTTGCACAGATAATGAAAGTGATTTAACAGAACCCCTGTTTGAAGACGTATTGAATGCATCTCTGCAACCAGTTAAGGTGGGAAATTGGTTTTTACACTGATCTTCATGATCAGGTTATTCTCTTGCCTGTTATGAACATAAATCTTGTTGGTGCAAAAGATATTCAATCACAGGGTTTACAGCGTGCTTCACAGCTTATTTAACTATAGAACACCGTAAGGCGTGGCAAGTATCTGATTGGAGATTGTGCTGACCAGCTCCTCACACCAGCCGCCATAGTTGATTTAGTTGTTTGCTATAATGGCAGGGCAGCAATGTCAGGGGTAAGAATATGTAAACATAAACTGAAAGAATGTATGAAGCGGTGGTTGAAGCCAGAACAATGTATGCAGATGGGGCACATCACTGATAGGAACACAATTAGACCAGATGTATGGACTGTTTTGTAAAGAACTACTAGGGCTGCCAAAATTTCCAGCAAGAGAACTGGCATTATTAGAGTTGTGTAATACAAAAAAGAGGGGAATAATAATAAAGAGATTACTGAAATTCTGGTATTAGTTTATCATAGGGCAGAAAGGGGAATTTTTGAATCTGTGCATGAAGCAACAGAAAAGCACTAAGAACACAAATAGTTGGTGGTCGGCATTGGAAAAAACGGTATGGAAGATAGGCACGGGGGATTTACGGAGAGCAGAGGAGTCAAATCATAGCGACTTTTGGAAGGAAGTGAGAACCAAAGTACAAGACGTATTTAGGCTGGAGATTTGGGAACGTATAGAAGAAAATAAATCTTTGAAATTTTATAAGCAATTAAATACACAATTGGGTAGGGAAAAATATATAGATCAATATGAAAAAGTTGTCATAGCATGGATGAGAGTAGGAATAATATATCTAAAGGGGTTGAGAAGTAATGAGGTAGGCATATATGAATTTTGTGGAGATGAAGAGAGCACTGTTCATTACCAGATAGAATGTAAGGAGTTTACAAATTGCAGGAGAAAAATATAGGATAAGAAGTGGGACATCGTGATCAAACAACGTAATGGCATTACGCATGTTAACGGGGATGAGTGAAAAGAAAATAGGTGTATAGGAGAATTCTTATATAGTTTAAGAGAAAAGCGGATTAGGGTAAAAGAAGCGAAGTTCAGGAAGAAATGACAACAAGCTGCTCAGGAAAACCACAGGCTTATGGCCAGGGGACCTAAGTCAGCAAATAAATTTTAGGTCAGCAATTTCATATATTTGTACAGGAGGTATAATAGTGAATTTTAGATATCAAAGTCATTGTAATGAAAATGTAATGGAAACTATACAAATAAATATCAATATCAATTATTTGCTAAATATGTACGAGTGCTTGTCTAGCCCTACATTGCTGGAGTGAAAGGTTCAGCAGCTGAGGTAGGTCAATCGTAAACAGCTGACAGCAGAGAAAAACACGTGTTTGTTTGGGAATTGATACAATCCTCAATGTTTATGTGCGTCCCAACTCTAAGCTCGCGGGGACTGTAGATAAGAAAAAATATTGCGTATGAAACATATAAAAACATTCCGCCCTGGGTTATTTATTACCTTAGTAAATATCTCCAAAATCCTACATGGATTTTATCTGGTTTTCGTCTTGTAGTAGGTATCATTTTGTCAGTAGGCCCACATTATCAGCGAGTTCCAAAATGAGTTAGTCTGATCGATATTGTATCAACATTAGCGAATCATTCGATGGACACAAGGTTTTATTTCACTGCAACGTCACAAACCTTGTACAAAGTCTTGTGGAGAGCCATAGATCTGCAATTAATATAGTTTGGGAATAACAATAATTATGTTTCTTCCTGCAACAAAAAAGCATTTCTGTTCAAAATGCTCTGCATAAAATGAGGACATATGCCACTTAGGATAACTGACATCCCCGCAGCAGCCTAGAAAATTCTACAAAACACTTGTTTCGACCTATTTGTACTACTGAAATAAGTGTATTGAGCCTTAGGGAGACAATATTGAACGTTTAAAAAGTGCAATGATATTTTCTTGAGTTTCAATCCGTTCTTAATTGACTGCCTGCTCATATAAGGAAGTATATTACAAACAGGGTTCTATTAAGCGAATTAACCTAAAGGAAAATTCAGTATATTTGCAATAAGTAGTCTGTTTTGGCACACCTAAGTGTGTATAAACTCAAACGAGTTAGTGTATAACCAACAGATACCTGCCAATTGCAAAAAAGGAAACAACTACGAATTATAATTGTTGTACCTGAAACAGTTCTACTGTAACAGTTGATTTTTAAAATGTCTTTCTAATAGAAAAAACTTGTTTTATGTATACTACAGTATCAAATTTTAACTACAAGCTTTTCTTTGATTAATAGTTTTCTTGAAACTCTGAGCTCTCAACTCTGCCCCTTAAATTACTGGAGTCCAAATTGCTTGCTTCATTACCTTACTTAATTAACTTGAGAATATTTACAAATGTTAACTTTATTCAACGTGGATTTTGTCCAATGCCAGCAGCCTTAACATCAGGATAATTGAAGTAGAAGCTTGTACAGCCTGTGTTCGTAATGATGAAATAGCTAACAGCACAAAGCGTGACACCTAAGGAATGTAATAAAGGTTTGAGATGTGGTGCGAGTTATGAAGTAATATGTCGCTTGACAATACAAGGAATGCTTTGAGACTTTGTTATTGTCCTTTATTGCTACCATCATAGAAGGGCACACACGTCTGCTGTTAAATAAAATGGCTTCACTATTGTCAAGAGAACAATTCAGTAAGAAATAGACTATTGGAGCTGTTTGTTGACTTCAACCATGATATGGATCTATATTGTCATCAAAAATTTCTTCTTATCTAGTTTTATTGTCAGAGAAACTCTTGTGTAGCTGTTTGTGATTTCTAGCATGTGTGCTCAAATCATATAGTTTGTGTCTAGAGAAGGCATGATTTAAATTTTAAGAATCTCTTTCGGAACACTTTCTTCCATGATTTTCTACCGAATATTGGCACCGCCAACGCACTTGCAAGAACCTATGAGAAAATTGAGACAGATGGATTACATATGTGAACAAGTGATAACTGATATAATTACTTTAAATTACAGTAATTGTATTCTACGTTGCTACATACACGCAATTATTCTCTTCTACCATTTACACCATGGGTAGAGAAGGCATTGCATTCTACCTAAATCCATCTTCAATACAGAGATTTCAATGTGAATGCACCTTTTTGCGATACCAGAAAAAAAAACATATTCAAGAAAAGCCTCTATGCAGGAGTTCTCGCGCACTCACGTGTGTCTTATGATCAGCATAACTCAGAAATGAAAGGTCATTTTAACATCAAAAATATATAATTAGGAGGGCTGTTCAATAAAGATTGATTTTTTTTTTTTTTTTTTTTTTTTTTTTGACAACGTACCTTTGCTCGTCCTCATAATTTTGCTGCATCCAGCTTCTTCACGGAAATGTGGTCTTTTGCGCCTGATACGGACTTGCAATGTTTTTAGGATATCCCTGTAGTACTTTCCAGTTACTGATGTGTGTGCAGGTACAACATGCTGATAAACCATTCCATGAATATCAAAGAATGAGATGACCGTAACTTTCCCAGCAGAAGCAACCACTTTTGCTTTTTGGGGGGTTGGTGATGAAGGAGATTTCCACACTGAGGTTTGCTGTTTGCTCACAGGATCAAAATGATGTAGCCAAGTTTCATCAGCAATGATTACGTTTGAAAGAAACTCCAGATCTTCCTCTAAAATCAACTTTAACTGCATGTTACCTCCATTGCAGCGGTAGGCGACACTGAACATGTCTAAACTTGCCTGGTTCTCACAGGCGGGAACCAGGAGTACCAACAATGAAACTATTACAGCGTGTTTGTTTCACATTAAGCTAACAAAATACAATAAGATTGTATTGTTGCATACCAGGGTTGTAAGGGGGGTTGAAAGACTTACAAACCTAATCTACAACTGGGGGTGTAGCTATTAGGATGGTAGGGTGAATAAAACATTAAATCAACTTAAACTGACTAACTCTATTTTAAGAAATCTAGTTATTATACAGAGTATCCGCTGAGTCTAGAAGAGACCAGGGGTGCTTTGGTAATACTTGGTGACATAATTATTTAATACAATCTTACCGTTGGTGATGTGTCAGGTGTATAGCTGGGCTTGTCCGGAGAGGTATAATCTGCTGAGTCCGGCGGGGTATATGGTATTCGTAGACACACTGTCAGATAAATACTTCTGTTACCTCTCACAGGGATCGACATAGAGTCTCCACTGACATCCCTGCGACGTTTCACACCGAGGGCTAACTCTACCAGGCTTAAATAGCGGTTCTACAAAAAGTCAATTCAGCGATTCCTACTAACTATTAATTTTGCATCATACCATTCGCATCACAGCGAGAGTGTTTAAGCCTGTATTGAACTATTATTTCTTCTGGTCAGCAGAATCAGTCTGGGTCACATGTGGATAATTTCCTTATGCCAACAGACTGCCAGTCAGCGGAATTTACGTTTGACATACATTTCTGTTAGAATCAATACATGTTACAGAATACCGAAATTTCCAAATCTAGCTCAGCTTATACACGTAACACATCCCCCTCGTCTAGATTTTGCTGCCCTCAGCAAATCCAAACGACTGGTAACAAGATTTTTACATAAATAAAATAATAATTTACACTTACATAGGCAATAGAGCATACAAACATTTACATGTACATTTTTTTTTTTTTTTTTGAAAAGTCATAATTGTAACACCTGAAAAAGAAAATCAGAGGACAGGAAAATGGGAATGAGTTGCTGCGGGTTGGTTTCGAAGTATCCCACGCTGAATGAAGTCCATAGTTCCATAGAAACACACTGTTCCACCACTATGAGTTTATAGTTTTGGGAGACACTTCACAACACTTGATCACTGAAGGGTTGTAATTACTTCTTTAAGTTTGTCTAACCAGGCCCTAGCTGTCACAAGTAATGTAAACTTCAAAGAGAAAACAGTTTAATGTGCTTCCTGCTCCAGTTTGATAGCCTGTACTTAGTCTTTTAAAACAGGGAAGCTGATGAAGAACCTCGTTTGTGGCTTGCTGTTTATATGATATCGTGTTCAAGCGTACGGTGCTCTTTGGTATTGCTTGGAAAAGTCTGTACTGAAGAGCCGATGAAAAGTTCGAAAGTGGAGTTTATGTTTTTTTTTTTTTTTTTTTTTTTGAATAGTCCGCTTAGCTTACACTCGCCTACCTCAGCTGGGTCTGAGTTCTTGCAGGTGAGAACACGAAAGAGTGACTTATAAGTTATTGTATTTGAGCCACTGTAAAAGTTTGCTGGGTAGAGTTGCTTTGGCTTTTACCCAGGGTTTCACTGTGAAAGCCATGAGTCCATGAAGTTGAGGAGGTCCTTTGGAAAGATTAAGGGCCCTTCCAGACGCGAGTAGTCTTGGTTGCCACTCCTGATGTGATACTTGATCATCTGGGGTGCTTTGGTTCTCCCAGGAAAGAGTAACTGCTAGGGACCCAGGTGTCTCCTCTGCTTTCTCCTTATGGTGGTGGTGTTTCCTGATGCTTCGACGTGTTTGTTCATCCATGCCGCAACAGAAAAATAAATGATCCAGAGTTAGGATTGATGCACAAGAATATTTCTATGGGGTAAGGATGGGTTAAAGTTCACGGGAATATAATTAAATGAAAGGGATTTTCAGGTATCACATTACCAACTGAATATTTCTTATATCTATTTACACATTATGGTTATATATAATTCACATAAATGGAACATGTATGGAATTTATGTGGAACCATTTTTAGAGGTAGAAGGAAAAATAAATTTGGTTAAAGTTTATAGAGTCCACAAAAATGAAATTTTATATTTGCCTTATGGCTGAATAACATAAGTAAATAACCTATAAAAACTGCATGGATGTTCCACTTAAGTATGGTTGTTCAAACATTAGTGATAAACTTGGAATAAATTACAAGTACTCTTCATGAGACCATTATACAATTGAATTATACATAATTAGTAGTAATATTGATAACAATTTAGCTAAAGAAAAATGGAGTTCATTTAAAGAGTAGTACTTGTTATAAATTATAGGGCATTATTTACAAAAATCATGTCTACTAACTTGCCATAATAGCATCGATATACTGGATTAGACCTACGCCTAAAAATGTCTACTGTTGTCATAACATCAGTCAAATATCAGAGTTAACCTTGTCTTTCTATTTTGTTACAATAAATCTTGATGCTACTGAAGTGATTGTTTCTAGAGTTACATAACATACCTTCATAATACGTGGTAATTGAAGTCACATTGATACAATCATCTTACAATCTATAAGGATATCCTATAACTTTATCTTTTTACATAAATATAGCAAAAGTAACTCTGACATTTGCTGGTTTAGCACTGATTGTTTAAACAAGAGGTATAATGTTTCTTTTCTTCTTTTCGCAAAAAAAAGTGTGATCAACGATATCGATAAACAATATCGATCTTATTATCTGGAGATATAATGTACTCTACTGTCACTGGATGTTAAAAACAAGTGTTAAATTATAGTGCATTGGGTTGTCTTATAAATGAAATGTTAATTGATAATAATTAAATCTTCTCTAGTTTATTAATCCCTAACAAATTTAGGCATGCTTTTATAGCATGGTAATTATGAGTGATAGGTAAAAGAAAGGGAGGGGGTTTGTAGGTTGTAGATCTCATCGTGCTGTGACCTGTAAACAGAACTTAATATAACGATTAGTTTAATCTTGGTCATTGGTCATGTCTCAGATTCATAATGAATATTGTCAAAGGATGTATTTGAGTTATGTGCTGGCCACAGAATCAAAAGTTCAATAAATGATAGAGAAACTGACTGGTGTAAGAGGAAGTACCTTTAGAATAGCATACCACGATAATTACATCAAGTTGATCAGTCTGCTTTGATAGACAATAAATATAAGTCATGGATTTATTTATCAATACTTAAAGGAGAATTGGGGAAACAGCTGAGCTCTATGACTTAGAACCTTAGGTAACACCTTAGTTAAAAAAATTCTGTGCTTTTCTTATCACATGATTTGAGTCGTTTATTGAGTTTGCTCTTCAGCCATCATAGCTAATACAATTTCTTATACGGTCTTAGGATTTGTGGTTATCTCTATTCAGTTACACTATCACAATCATACTTTATTATAAGCTAATGAAGGGGTGCGCCTTCCCTCCATAGCACAAAACTTCACATTCGCGCTGCGCAGCTCTCATTCATACTTAAACATTAATGCTATTTTGTCTTCACAACTTCTTTATTTACACTGATCAGTAATTATATAGCTTGGCAATATTTATAGGGAAAATCACTTGCGCGAAAGAACCCTTTTATAACAGCTTTATCTATATCAAATCAACATGAGAGGCATACACCCTAAGGGTCTCGCGAACACCAAAGGATGTACCCTCTGTCGCTCATACACAAAAAAAACTCTTATAGCTTGAAAGCTTGAAACTTGAAGATACCATGGTATATGCATACATATTCACCAAAACTGTTTCCGAAAATCTTGCGATGTATTCGGAACAGAACACATTACTAATATAATCTATAAACACTTAAAATAGCCTATAAGAACGCCTCGCGGTTGTTCTTAAGGTCAAAGGGTACTACAAGCATACATTATCTTAACAAATCCTAAGCATTTGGTTACAATGATCATAACTGATAACTTTTAAGCACAGAGAATATAAGGTCACATTGAAATGGTTTATAATAAAAAAAAATAAGGTGTACCGCTGGTATGTTTTAAAAGCATGGAGGGGAATAACATAAGATAAGCGTATTAAAGCTTGAAGTTGGAGTTTGAATTTTTATTAAGACTATAATAAGAAAGGTTACAATTTTATAACATTCTTAGCAGCGAAGAAATTCGTTCCGTGTACAAAGAATATTTTACTTGTCACAAGTGTGATTTTGCTTTTTCATATGTAATCTGACTCGCTATGTCAGCGGTTTCAAAGCCTACTCTGCGAGAACTTCCGGCGTAAGCATGTTAGGAAAAGAAATAGCTTGGAAAACTAAGAAGTTTACAGAAAGTACCCTTTGAATATCTTTCCAACTCAAAGTAAAAAAAAAAAAAAAAAAAAAAAAAACAAATTCTTCTAGAAAAGAAAAAGAATCGTTACGAACGGGAGAACCTTTCATGTTATAAACGGTAAAAAGCGGGAATGCGTTTTAAAAGAAATTAGGAAGAGACTGTGGAGAATTAAACCTGTGTAAAAATAATGTCATTTGAGGGGGGTTATTTTCGTGAAATAATGAATGGACGTAATCGGTAATACGCCACTGCGCCAAATAACCTGGCTTATGCAAGCTTCCTCTTTAAGCAGCGATAATTTATTTTTAACATTGAGACATAAACATTGCCTAACAATAATTAGTTATTGATATCAAATAGTTTCACGCACAGTAGAAAAGAAGAACTTACTAAGTCCATTGTCTAAGCTTGGACATGTTGGGTTGCTAAGAATTATACTCGTCGCACCGGACGTGCTAAGCTGATGTTGCAGTAGACGGTGTGGTAATAAACAAATCGGCAATATCACACAGAGAGACGCTGATACAAAGGACTGATGTCATTAGGTTTTGCACTGTCTGTCTTGAATGTAGTGAATAAATAATCTTTTATGCGTCGTGTAATTAGCTAAAATTTTATACGGAAAAGTCGTTAAATAGGTAACGCCAAAGAAGAAACATAAATGTGTTATTTGGAAGGAAATGCGTGTTATCGGGTGGAAATTATAGTTGTTTGGGTATAGTGAAAGTTAGCTCAAGCAAAAGGTAGAAGTGTATAATCGAAATAAGCAGGTGTTCGGAAAACGTATGAAGGTGCGAGTTTATAAATGGATTAGCTGTTAGCCGTGAGAAAGGTGAGTAAAACAAATTGAAACAAATATATAATTTGCACTGAAGCTTCAAATTGAAATAGAATCGTCAGTAATTAATTAAGTGTGTTTTAGAGAAGGTTAAATATTATTTTGGGTTTGGAGAGATTATATTAGCAAAAACAAGCAATATAATATGCTAAATACGGAGTATTATTTTGTTTGTAGCGAAATTAAGATTTTGAAGCCGGGTGTGTCATCATCGGTGACTTTATGAACTTCGCATAATCATGAACAGTGTTTAATATTATGTAATTAGCTGTAAATACGAAGGGGTAAGAGAGTCATTGCTTACTTAACATTGGAATGAACATTGGAATGAAAATGAAATTATGTTAACTTCACATGTAATTGTATTTTGAAAATTTTATCATGAAGGCTTGAAGTTGGTGTTATTAAAATAATACATTTAGAGTTGAAGATTTTTAAGAATCTGGAAAGAAACTTGAAAATATTCTAGTTATAATCTTATAATGGTATTTATTATTCGGAACACCGCAGTAATTGCTTCTGTTGTCCTTTTTTTTTTGTTTGTTGAATTATTATAACATTTTTGAACGGAATTTGTTTAAAAGATTACGGGAGACTGACAAGAATAAATGCGTTAAATAAGTATAAGAAATGTGTGTATGTGTCTTTGCTTCTCAGGATGTATTTTAAGAATAACAAAAATTTGTGTAGGTTGTTATGACTTTAAGGAATTCAGATTAAATAATAAGATCATCTTAGTGAACGAGAATTTATATGAAATATTACAAAAGTAGCGGAAAACCATATAGGATTTGTTGTGGTTTTATTTCTTATATGTGTAGGCATAAACAATTTACAGTAGAGTGATGCAAATAGAATAACGAGTTTTCACAAAAATATTAAGCATGGACAAAAACTTAGAGAGGGGAAATTAAATTAATGTGATCATTAACAAACGGTATGACTTACTTTAATATATCTAATATCAGGAAAGCTACTCTGACCAACTTACTGTACAATAGACACACATTTACACATACACACACACTCTAGTCAACAAAAAGAAGCACATCCTCGTGCTAAAATCTCACGATGCATCGGTAATATGTCTTCAGCATTATAATATCTCTTCATCATTAATATCTCAACATATCTCTTAATCAACATAACTGATATGCCAACGTCCATAATCAGGGCTTCGCAGCTAATCTGACTTATGGAAGGCAAAGTTAATCGCTATACTAGGGGGAATCTCGCGATTTTTAACCCTTATCCTAGTATCGCTTTACTAACATCAGGCTTTACTGCCTGGCAAACAAAATGTAGGGAACTTCATCCTACATTACATACGAATAAAATATATCATAACCGCGCAATATCTAAGTGCTAGATACGCTCTTAAGATGTCTCGCGACTGAATCTAAGAGTTGGTATCAGCCAAACTATAAGTATATATTAGTCGTCAGTTCGCATTCTCTCCTAAATCACACAAATACACATGGTTCCTGATAGTCCTTGCCTCAACAAACATTACAGAAAAAAATGACATTTAAACACACATGACTCACACTTAGTGGCATAGGACAGTTAGTCATACAGTCAATAATGATCACTATATGGCAGTAATGTCTTAAGGGGATGCAAATGGAAACAAGGTGACCGAAAATAACATCTTGAAACAAAATTTATAAAAATATGTTTCAGTGAAACCAGAAGCAATACTTCATTATCAACGAAATTCATAATTTATATCTATGTTGCGAAATTATAAAAAAAATCAAACATTATTTAAAGTGGCTCTATCAGTTGTACTAATTTGGATTTATCTCAATCGTTATTCAAATTGAATATCACCTTTAAAATACTGGAAATAGACAACAGATAGCTTACACATGATATAAAACAGTGTGAATGCACTGAACCTTAAAGTTCGGAAACATTAAAGAAAACTTGTAAAAAACCACATGAAATCACATATATTATTGATGCCAGAAAGATTTTTAAGTAACTGAGGGAACACGACAACACTTGTGGAGTTAACATTAGAATACTTGGTTCAAACAAAATTAAGCTACATTTTCAAAAAGTTCAAAATTAGCGAGTGGGTGAGTGAGTTACACAGAATAATGATGGGGTGACGCGGCTAAAATTAAACATAATCAGGTTTTAGAGAATTAAGCATAGTCAAAGTCGTACAAGAAAGCAAAAATGTCCTGTCCTAATCGTCCTTCAAAGATTCCTGGGTCAATAGCTGGACGTGTGAACGACATTTCTAAAGACAATGGAAATTTATTGTTTACGTTCTTTCGAGTTGAAGAACTCTTCTGGGGAACTGTAGGATTCATTATTTCGTGATTTAGTGCCGACTTGGAAGCTAAATTTGAGAGGATTGGTGGAGTTTGTATATCAAAGGAACATGCAGTTAAATCTCCTATACTTAAACTTCTTCGTTTGTCAGGAATGCGTGGAACAGTAGAGTAATTAGCCCATAACTTAGGAGTGCTTACAAAAGTCAATGAACTCGCAGTCAGCCCACAGCACAAAACATCCAATACACACAAAACATATGCCATTATAAAGCATACAATCATTATATTAGGACAAGAAAATGCAAAAACAATAAACCTGAAAAAAACTATGTATTAATAATCTGTATTCGTAACACAAAAAGATTGCATCATTATCACAATTTCAACCTGAAATCAATGAACAAACATAACTAAATTTCTAATCTTTGAGTTTGCAAAAAAAAAAAAAAAAAAAAAAAAAAAAAAAAAAAAAAAAAAAAAAATTCAAGTTAGAAAGCATAAAAATAGTGTTTGACATTTATTATATCTGCTATTGGAAATTCTATGTGTGACAAAATTATAATAACAAGAATTATTTGTGAATTACAATAAAACTGATTTCACACTTGTAAAATAATCTAAACTCTGTTAGGGTGGTTTGGGAGGGTAGTCAAGATACTATTATGATTAAACTTGAAAATAATATATTTAATAAAAGTAGCTATAAAATTTAAGCAAACTTAAGAGAATTTTAAGTATGAAAATCGTTATTTAACTATTGCAAAATGGAACGCCCTCGCACTCTGCCATACTATTACATGAAGATAGGGGGGTTTGGAGGTACAAGGATCGAAACCATATTTCTGACCATAAGGGTGGTAGAAACCGGCAGCCTCCGCCACATGTTGCATACCAGGGTTGTAAGGGGGGTTGAAAGACTTACAAACCCAATCTACAACTGGGGGTGTAGCTATTAGGATGGTAGGGTGAATAAAACATTAAATCAACTTAAACTGACTAACTCTATTTTAAGAAATCTAGTTATTATACAGAGTATCCGCTGAGTCTAGAAGAGACCAGGGGTGCTTTGGTAATACTTGGTGACATAATTATTTAATACAATCTTACCGTTGGTGATGTGTCAGGTGTATAGCTGGGCTTGTCCGGAGAGGTATAATCTGCTGAGTCCGGCGGGGGTTATGGTATTCGTAGACACACTGTCAGATAAATACTTCTGTTACCTCTCACAGGGATCGACATAGAGTCTCCACTGACATCCCTGCGACGTTTCACACCGAGGGCTAACTCTACCAGGCTTAAATAGCGGTTCTACAAAAAGTCAATTCAGCGATTCCTACTAACTATTAATTTTGCATCATACCATTTGCATCATAGCGAGAGTGTTTAAGCCTGTATTGACCTATTATTTCTTCTGGTCAGCAGAATCAGTCTGGGTCACATGTGGATAATTTCCTTATGCCAACAGACTGCCAGTCAGCGGAATTTACGTTTGACATACATTTCTGCTAGAATCAATACATGTTACAGAATACCGAAATTTCCAAATCTAGCTCAGCTTATACACGTAACAGTATTTAGTGCGAAAATTTATGACTGTAAAAATATTATGATAATTCTTTATACAACAGCCCTCGTACAAAGTCGTTATTCGTTTTCCCCCACCTGATTGTATAAAGAAAGCGGAATTTGAAAGGTATCACATAGCGACTTGTTGAAAGTTTTGAGTGTTGTTTGAACCTGCTCTGTTCCTGAAACTATGTTAGATAATATGTAATATGACAATTACCTCAATTAACAATTAGTGAAAGGGAATAAGAAACTTGTGAAAACGATTTGTACAAGAATAAATTCAGAAAAGTATATTTTATTCCCTTTTTGAATTGCTAATACTCTTTGTTAGGATTTGATAAATTATATGCGGTATAATTCTAGATTCTAGCTTAAACCAACTTACTGCATGGGCCCGCGCATATGGTTTAATGAACGATCTGCAGACCACGCATTTAAGTTTTACATATATCCCCCTCAAATGGTTGGGAAAAGAAGTTGCACATAAATTCTCACCAAGTCAACTTGATCCAAACAGGCTTTCTTTACGCCCTCTTCCTTGCTTTCAGCTGACTCAGAGACAAAAGGAAATCTTGATTTGTGTATAGGAAGACGCCAAAGAGGTGCAAAACTTTAGAAGGAATTTAACAGTGTACTAGGGTGGGTCCTATTTTTTTCCTTAAATAAGTTATTTGGCGCAATTTCCTAAACCTCCTTCTCCAATCTCATGCAATAGTAACTTCCTAAGTCAACAGGTGGCAGCACTGCATCCTCTTGCAAAATGACTGATATCGACATTCGTATTAGACAACTTTCTGTGATTGAATTTTTGACTCCGGAAGGTGAAACGCCAATTCGCATTCACGAAAGCCTAAATAATGTGTATGGTGATGCAACGGTGGATGTCAGCACTGTTAGACAATGGTTACGTCGCTGTAACGAAGATTAAGGGTAAACACCATTGGCAGATGAAAAGCGAAGTGGCAGGCCAGTGACCTCAGTGACTCCATGCACCATTCAGCGAGTCGATGACATCTTTTGTGGTGATCGCCAGGTAAAAACAGGTGAATTGTGTCGCATTACCTTCCGCAGTAAAGGCAGTGTGATGACGAATGTTCAACAACTGGGTTACTCAAAAGTTTTTTTCGCGTTGGTTACAAAGAATGTTAACCGCCCAAAACAAATAAACAAGGAAAACAATAGCTTCAGAGCACTTGCAGCGCTTCAATTTGTAGGGAGAGGAGCTTCTGAAAGGAATTGTTACTGGAGACAAAACGTGTTTTTATTTTTTTGAACCTGAATCAATGGAATGGCATCGCACGTCACCGAAGAAAAAAATTCAAAACTCAGCCGTCGGCAGGGAAAGTTATGGCGACAGTGTTTTGGGATGCAGAGTGTGTGCGTATGATTGATATTTTGTAGCAGGGATGCACAAAATATTCTGTTCAATACGTCAGAACTCTCAAAAAGCTGAAAGCACGTCTTCGCCAAGTTCGCGCAACAAAAACTATGGCGGATGTTCTTCTTTTGCATGACAATGCACGACCACACACCAGCCGTTACACCACTAGAGAAATTGAGAAGTTGGGATGGCAAGTCTTACCTCACCCCACATATAGCCCTGACCTGGCACCATCAGACTTCCATCTGTTCGAGCCACTAAAGGAAGCTCATCGTGGAATTCATTTTGAAGATTAGCATTCTGTGAAAACGACCGTCCGTCAATGGCTTAGGAAGCAAGACCGTGTGTTTTACCACACTGGAATACATGCTCTAGTTAAAAGGTGGAGCAAAACTGTGGAAAAGGACGGAGATTATATGAATAGTGACAAATTAATCGTCAATGTTGTAGTTTTCAAGGTATGTAAATTGCATTCAATATTGTTGGCAATAAAAGGAGAAAAAAATTGGGAGACATTACTTTTGGCCCAGCCTCATAGTTTGTATAAAGGTAACATGTTTAATTTGGTTAAATATTACTTAAATAGTAATACAGAATCTTGCACTAATAATTTATTCAATTTAGAAGCGCTGTGTTTTCTAAATTAACGGACGTGCAGCATTCTTGCTACTTGAAGGCAACTATAAAAACTGCGACAGATAATCTTAGAAAGTGAACCTCCAAAATCTTTAACAAAGCAGATATGTGTCACTTTCTGAAGCTGAGCTTCAGTTTTTAAAACTTTAACGAGATGAAGTGCTCTATTCAGAGGGAACAACTTTCCTAACCCTGCACTCTAATACTTTGTGAACAGCTTAAGGTCGCTCATTCGATACAATTATGGCAGAGGTCATCCAGAATGATTAGACTTCTGAGGGTACTCCCAGATTAGTGCATTTCATTTGTTATGAAAATGTTGTAAACAAAGGTATTTTGATCAAAATCGTTGGGGGCAACTTTACAAGAAATTAGAATTTTCTGAAAATGATCCATGTAAAGGCTAGTCTAGTGGTGGTATTTTTTGAAAATCCTTGTGTCCTATCATTGCTCCCTTATGGGAGGGGATCTATCTCTTTCAACTGATATTTTTTTTTTGGGGGGGGGGTTTAAGTAGTTTAGCCATTTTCCTGTTAAAGTGCATCTTAATTTTATATATTTGTATTAGGTTAACCTTCCAAAGAATGCAAACTTAACAATTCAACTGCGAAATAAAGGTTATTTCATAAATGTTATTGTGAGGCATTTTTATTTTATTTTTCAAATGAATGTTTAGTTTAAAAGGAAGGAAGAGTGCATATTATAATAGAAATTAGCGTCCCAAACTAGGGTTGAAATAGGTCTTGTCTCCCGTTTCTGAGTTCATGAGAGTGCGCAATCAAATTTCGCCGCAGAAGGTTGGGTGACTGCCGTATCCTTGGTGATTTGTTGAGCGCCCTTCAGAGCCTTCATGAGCTGTACAACTACCATCCCCTTGTACAGCGAATCCAGGACGCCATCCACGTTCTGCACGCCTCTGCCGCTAGCGTGGTGTGTGCATGGGTTCCTGGTCACGTGGGCCTGCGTGGAAATAAACTCACGGATTCAGCAGCATGCCATTCGTTACAGCGGCAGACTTTGGACTTGTCCGTAGGGCGGCGCTCTCGTGCTGGCGCGATGAGTGATCCGTTCTGCGTGGCAACAGGCTTCGCACAGTGAAGGAGCATCCGCTCAACTGGGTGACCTCCTGTCGCCCTTCTCGGCGGGAGTAAATTATCTTGGCTTGGTTGCGCATTGTACATTGTTATTTTAGCCATATCTTTATATTAAATAGGGCCTCGGTTCCCGTTTGCCCGCTGTGCGGTGCTGACGTGACGGTCCGTCACTTGCTGTTAGATTGTTTTAGCTTGGCACGTCTGCGCAGATCTCTCCAGCCAGCTTGGCGGAGATCCTCACGGATGACGAGACGGCGGTGGGCAAAGTTGCAGCGTTTGTTTTAGCCGTTGGTTTTAGAATATAGGCCCACGGATCTTGGGCTTTTTAACTATTTTAAACCTTTGCCTCATCATTATGGCGGTGTTTTTATCTTGATTATATATATATAATTTTATTTAGTTTTTAACCAACTTGTTTTTAAGGCCGCTGATGACCCAGAAGTTGAGCGCGTTAAACACCACCAACTCCACCACCACCACCACCACCCCCACCACCACCACCACCACCACCACCACCACCACCACCACCACCACCACCACCACCACCACCACCACCACCACCACCACCACCACCACCACCACCACCACCACCACCACCACCACCATCATCATCATCATCGCAGTCAAATTGCTATTGTTCTTGTGTTGTACCATAAACGAAGAAATCAGGTGCCAATTTGTATGATTTCTGCTTTGCATTAAGTTGAAGGCAGCCCGCGGAATATGAGCACCGCCTAGGTTTTTGTCTGTAAGACACAAGTGGCGTTACAGTTTCAGAACAAGAGTACCTGCTGAGAGCAGCTAAGTTAAACAATCTTGGTGAGTTAATTCAAAATACATGTAATCGTTTAGAATATTTCTTTAATTTTTCGGTATTCTTCATTTTAACGGAACATAAGTAAAATGCAATATTTCCTAACGATTTGTTAGCTTTATTTGGGTGGGATAGGTTAGCCTAGGATAGGATAGAGTTATCTCTGAGTGGAAGAATGAGGCCAGAGTAGATAGACCAAGGAATCACGACAGTGCGAGGGGCAAGATCACTTGGAAACTCCTTGGGAGGCAAGTATAGAAGGCACCCACCATGGTCATGAAAATGCGCTCTAGGCTGCCCGGATGAGGAAATGCTTACAAAGGACACATCCTGCCAAGCAGCGCCGAGACTTCCTCCTACACTATCTATCCTGACAAAGACCACCAGATGAGAGATGATGAGAAATGATAATTTTTATGAAATGGAGTTACAGGAAATCCGGGGGATTTAATTAACCTACCCAGCATTCACCTGGCAAACCGGTAAAACCACCAAATAATCCCAGGTTGGCCACAGGAATCGTATCCGGACCTCCCGATGCAGAAAACGTAAGGAACGCCTAGGCCGCTTGGTATTGGTGTGGGAGTACAGGTTCATATTCTGGTTGTTTAATGTTTATTGTTGCTCTGCTTTATAGAATTTCACTTCTAGGTTATTGTTACGTTGTTTACGGAGTGTTTGGCATTTAATATGCTTTTTTAGCTTTTGAATAAGTGTGACTGAGCTAATGGCTGTATGAATGCTGCTGCCCGATGATGGGTGTTCCCAGAGTACCTGTTGTGCCACATATAAATATGTGAACCAGCTATTTATACATTAAGAGACCATTTCGTTCCAGCTTATTGTAATACCTTGTTAATGTAAAGTTATAAGTAATATTCCAACAATAAAAAAACTAAACCCATGGCGCATCAGACCATAGAGTTCCGAGGATTACCAACCCAACAGCTGGCCCCACGCCAACATAAGCAAGGTAGAGGTGGGCGATTATCCAACTGATACTGGAAGGAGATTTGGTCAGCATCTCGGCACCCCCAGCTGGAAAGTTGGCTGTCTTGAACAGGGCCACTTACCTATCCTAAGCTTCTCAATTCAGTGGGCACCGGTCCTATACCCGGGACTTAAAATCCGCTCTTACAGGGGTGGAACAGAACCCAGGTGGTATTCCATGGCAGGCAACCAAAGTGTGATGTCTTGGCCCATTAAGCCACGGCACAGGACAATAGTCAAACAAAAACCAGAAATTCTCTATACACACATATCTATATATACATATATAGTATATTATATATTATTCGCTTCAAATCGGTGTAAAGATATAAAAAAATCTCAGTTACAGTTTTTCTGTAAATCTTCAAATATACAATTTTTTTGAACAAAGTGAACAAATATAAGAATTGACTCAGACTGATTTTATGTTTTTGTATGCACATAGTAAGATAGATATAAATATAGCTGCTATTGATACACATCTAAGTAGCAAAAAATCATTGGTTTTTATAAACAACTACGTACCTAATACTTGAAACCTATTCAGAATTACATGAATTCAAGAATATTTGAAACATAAATGTGGAAATGTAGACAAATGTACTAATTTTGGTCACCATAGAGCGTATAATGGCCTCTTTATTGCAAGTTTTAGATAAATTGCGAGCTGGATTGACCTAGCGTATATTTCTCCGTAAGCCCTTCTTTTAATTACTGTTCCGTTTTTTAGCTTTTATAATTTTATAGGTCACTTTTGAAACAGGTTTAGGAAATTAAAATCTGAGCCCTAATTTTAATTTAAATTGCGATGAAGTAAACATAGTATCAGCTTTCGTTTCCATGACCGCGGTTTACTGAGATCGTAGCTTCTCTTTTTTCTGAAGATGCCGGCAGGGAATCGATTACATTGCTGCAGAAAGAAATCACAGAAAATTTTCATTTCCCCGATGAATACTTGACCCATCGGTTTCTCCAGCATGAAACCGAGGGTTTGCTGCTTTTGGCTGTGCTGAGATGAAAACCACATACTTGAACTCGGGAACTCTACTCCCAGATTAAGTAATAAATGATAAATCAATCTTCTTAAAGTACACTTTCATTTGAAATTTATACCCGCCTTGGTAGAGTAGATGGTAGCGTGACTGCCTCACGTTCAAGAGGTCCCGAGTTCGAATATCGGTTAGGTTGAGTTACACGGGTAAGGTTTCTCCGGGGTTTTCTCTTATCCTAATGGACGAATGGTGGGCAGCTCTAAGCATCACTTCACGCATTTCATTCATCGTCCGATATGACTTAACGTTGGAGGACCTAAGTTACCAAAAAAAAATTAAATTTATAAGTTTATTTTGTGTATAATAAAGATGAAATTGCTGAAGCAATAGTTCAATTTTATAATTGGCGGTGATGGCTAGGAAACGTTGAGCTTTTGAATGACTAAAAGAACAACAGTTATTACTTGAAAAAGAAATTATTTACAAATTAATCCCCAAACAAAGAATATCTAGGAATTGGTTTACATAATATTAAAGTGATTGTGTTCAAGGTATGTATCTGAAAGTGTTTTAAACATGTGTAGTAAGATTTGTCCAAATAGTACCACTTATACAAGTCCTGCGTCGTGGCGTAGTGGGCTAATGCAGTATGCCCTGGTCCCCGGTTTGGATCCCACCCATGGATTGCGGATGTTAAGTCCCGGGTATAGGATCGGTGCTCACTCAGCATCGTGAGGAAAGTGAGGACCTTACGCAGGTAAACGGCCTTGGTCACGAAAGTCAACGTTCCGGTTGGGGGATGTCGAGAAGCTGTCCACATCTCCTCCACTAATCGGTTGGATGATCGCCCACGTCTGCCTTGCGTAAGTGGGTGTGAGGGGGGCAGTCGGGTTGGTGGGCCTTGGCCCTCTTAGGGATGTCGCGCCAGTGTTTATTTTATTAGTTGTACAAAGGTCATTCAGAAAGACAAATACTTTAAGGCTATGTAGAAAACGAAATCAAATATGTGCAGTTTTTGAAGCCCACTTTTACGACATAGGGCACCGCAGGGGGTGACACTGAAGATACATGAAATGAAGATGGTGCCCCTCTGGAATGAGATGGCGGGGTAAACCGAAAATCCCGGAGAAAACTAGCCCCAGCGCCGTGTTGCCCACTACAAATCTTGCTGCGATCGAATCAGGGCCGTCTTGGTGAGAGTTGAGCGTTTTAACCACTCAGCCGCGGTTCGGCCACTGTGTATACAGGTTTAGTATCTTGCATTGAAAATACCTTAGATATACAGTATTTTAATCAACATTTTTGGATACGATCATGAGAAAATAAATAGTAAAGAAAAACGTTCCACATAAATGATAGCTTGGAGTGAGTTATTTCTTGAAACCCGTGGTGTTATTTTTTGAAGGAGGTTAAATGTACGTAAATACCAAAGTCTATCTCCAAGCGACCTTATATCTTTGAGCTATACTGCTAAAAGGCTCATACACAGCTCCATACTTTTCCTTTAGCTTTTAGGTTTTTATTATAGGGGTCCCAAATTGTAGGCTCATTTTACGTGACAGCTCGATATCGAACTATTTAGTACTTCCTGTATTTACTATAAGAGGATAATAGAGAAACTACAAATAGGGTAAAACCACCCCGTATCGGACAGTATCAGTTTCTGATTTTCGGTACGATGTGTCAGCAAATTTAGCTCAGGTAGTGTTAAACATTCTAGAGGCAAGTCGGAAATGGAGAATTATGTGACTGCGAAAAATTATTTATCACGTAAAATAGGGGCTTCTTACTTCTGAACTGCTTCCCGCTGCACGAAATGTGAAAATATGTAGTGTTTAACGCCCGCTTTTACTACATACGGCACCGCCAGCGATGACAATAAGTTCGAGGATCTACTCCCATCAGTCCTGGACCCGTAGGACCAGAACCCGGGCCTCTTGGGTTTTTACCATAGGACAGTACCTATTTTATAAACTGCCCCCCCCCCCGCTGCACACGGTAGACAGGACGGAAGTGGATACGCCATTTACGCGCCGGTCCAAAATGGACCGGCTACCTTGGTAGGGCCGCCGGTGATCTAGCACACCAGCTACGAGCTCTGCAGCCTAGCACCCGGGATTTATGAGGCAACACTCTACCCCCTCCGGGTGGCCGTAGCCTGGCCCGAGGTACCCAATTTCCCGTGGGTGTCGGGAACACACTACCCTCTCGAGACCAACCCAATCCGAACAACTCCCAGATTGAAGGGTTCGAATGTTCGGCCCGAGGTTCCTCTAGTAACGTCAGAGGTACCACGAGTGCTAAGGGTCCGCAGTCACCGGCGATGACACTGATGATACATGAGATGAAGATGGAGAACCGGTGGAATGAGATGGTGGGGAAAACCGGACATCCCGGAGAAAACCCGCCCCTGCACCATGTTTTTCACCAAAAATCTCACTTTGTGGTCGCCTGGGATCAAACCCGGGCCGCCTTGGTGAGAGCCAAGCGGTCTAACTACTGAGCCACGGTGCGGCCAGGCTGCGCGAAGATAATCTTGTAAACCTGATACTACAATACTGGGGATGCAAATTATTTACCGTATATTAATTTTAAAATATGAACTCATTCACGTTTTATGTGTAACGCATCCAGTATCGGAAGAGAATTCAAAATACTATGACTTTGTGGGTTCATGAAATTAAAAATTCCAGGTTACAAAAACCAAAAATTGCTCTTTATTTCTGTAGAAACACACTTGAATCAACCGGACAGTCACAGAATTATGTCACATACACAATACAACTTGTAAGGTCAACGACCACAACAAAGTTCACACAGCTGTTTACGCACGCGAGTTCAATTCAAAACTGTCGCCCCGTAGCAGGCAGCGGTTCCCTTCTTATAGCTTTCTCACTATTCCAGAAATTCGTGGAATGTTCTCAAACAAACAAGAAAGACGAACTTTCCATAAATCCGTCTCCTTTCCCCAAACGTTACAGCCAGCTTTTATCTCCGCACTTCACTGCCCATCTCTTTGAACTCGTCCCTCGCGCAGCTTGGCCTTAACAATACGTTCGCGATAATACGATGTCGCACAAACGTATTCGTAGCTTTTCAGACAATTATTTTATTTCATTGTTTTTAAACATATATGGCCATGATTAGAGGGCGGAAAACATGAAATTAGCAATTGATACAGTAATGGGGGAAGCAAATGGGTAGTTCTATCTGACTAAATGGACAATAAAGAGACAGACTGAATTTCATTTCTGCAGGAAATGAAACAAAAGTGAAACCTATCATTGGTACATAGAAATTCACTTTTTCGGAAGAGAAGATGAACAAGCAAATAACAATGTTAAATAGCCATCGTATGATACTGAAAAAAATCATAAATTAGCACCAAAATGTGCACAATGCAGCTTTTAGTTCAGCATTTTCTTTGTGTGGCATCTACCCCTTGAACCGCAAAATTTTTAGCGATTTCACCCACAAAGACTGAAGAAAGCACAGCTTTGAGTATGAAACAATTGACGGTGTCATTTGTGGCGAAAGTTTCATGAAGACTGGATCCAGTGTTGTATATGCAAAGGTTTGGTCAATGAAAACTGCCCCAAGTCATGAAGGGGATCCCCTTTATTATAAATGTAACATTTGTATTAAAATGTAATACAAATATACATTGAAATAACGAAGTGGTTTTATAATATTGTCGCCGAGGAATTGTGCGGCGGGCCGCAGTCAGCGCCTGGGCGTGGAGCTGGACGCTTGCCGAGAGAGAGACGGAAACCGAGAGAAAGAGACAGAGATAGTCTGGAATTTACCGCTGCCAACATGATTGTTATCGAACGGTCCACTGAATTCTAGAACAATGGTTGGATGTATAAAAGCCGGAAAAGTGTTAGCTGCTAATTAGTTAATTCCTAAACAGTTTCCACTACCTCATACGTGGACTTGCAGAATATGATCTCGATCCTGGAGAGACATATAAGTGACCCAGACTTATGCTAGGACCTTCTTGAAGACCATAAATCATCATATTCCCATATGTAACAGTTACATCTCTACCTTCATCAACTCCTCTAAATCCACTAACCCTCCTTGCAGCTGTTTGATGTATACCACAAGTGTTTTATTTCGTTTGTTTACATGTGGTGAAGCAACGAGAGGCCTTGAAGACTGCGTTTGTTTATGTTACGTCATTCTGCTGCTGTAAGGTTTGTACAAAGCGTGTTTTGCTGGCAATAAAGATCATTTTAAATTTCTGGAAACAAGATTTGTAATTATACAAACCCACAAAGTCGGCCGCCTCGGTAGCGTGACGGTAGTGTGTCTGCCTCATGTTCATGAGGTCCCGAGTTCGAATCTTGGTCAGGGTGAGTTGCCTGGATAAGGTTTTTCCGGGGTTTTCCCTTATCCTTAAAGACGAATGTCGGGTAGCTCTAACCTCCATGGCCCTGGACACATTTGAGCATCACTTCACTGACTTCATTTACCGTCTCACCATCCGATTTGACTTAACGTTTGAGGACGTAAAATTACGAAAGAAAGGAAGAAAGAAAGAAAGAAAGAAAGAAAGAAAGAAAGAAAGAAAGAAAGAAAGAAAGAAAGAAAGAAAGAAAGAAAGAAAGAAAGAAAGAAAGAAAGAAAGAAAGAAAGAAAGAAAGAAAGAAAGAAAGAAAGAAAGAAGGAAAGAAAGAGGGTAAGAGGGTAAGAGGGAAAGAAGAGGGTAAGAGGGAAAGAAGAGGGAAAGAGGGAAAGAAGAGGGAAATAGGGAAAGAAGAGTGAAAGAGGGAAAGAAGAGGGAAAGAAGGAAAGAAGAGGGAAAGAAGGGGGAAAGAAGAGGGAAAGAGGGAAAGAAGAGGGAAAGAGGGAAAGAAGAGGAATATTGAGACCGTCCGATATTGGGTTCCTTATTATCAAATTAGGGAAAATGTGAGATTTATAGGTGTTTAAAATTCTCTCCTGTTAGTACTTACAGTGGATAACATATTTGGTGCAATTAAACACATACAAAGCATGTGTTCAAATATAATATTTAATATTCACTGTACCTATGGCGCCGGATTATCACAGTGGTTTCGCTTGCGGCTCCCGTGCAACAGGAGTTCGATTCTCGGCTCTTGGTTGGGGAGTTTAAGTCGGCCCTATCCACGTCTTCACCTCTGTCTAGCACATGTGAAGTGTCCCCTATGTCCAAAGTGGTTTGGAGTCCACGGTATAAACTGTAGCTCTTCTCGCCTCACCGTCATCCTCGCTATCAGCTTATTATTGGAGATAATGGTCACCACCCTCTGGCAGCCTCCACCTAAGAAATGGGTCCGGTCATCACGTGATGGAGCGACCATGTGGGCCGTGTTGAGAACTATGTTCAGTGTATCCATTTCCAAAGTCATTATGGAACAGAAAGCTTAAGTATACGATACCGGGTAACCTTCCCCTACTGCTTCCCTCAATAATTTTTAATCGTATATGTCTGCTCGGAATTTCAGACATCTGCATGCCTACATATCTGGATATGAAGCATTGTACACACTGAATACATGTAGCTGGTAATCATTAATGAAGTCAAAACATTAAATTTAATTTCGTTTTGGTAAATATTCATTTCTACGTCCCCTATTTATTTCTATAATGCAATACTTTATTGTGCATGTGCGACTGTATTCTTGCAGTAATTTTAATGCCAAATATACGGCAACTTCTTTCTGTTACAGTTTATTATAACCAGCACATGTAATTTAATGGAAATTAATTATTCTTTCACAATAGTTATATGTACGACATCGTTTGGAAAGATAGAATCGGTTAACAATTCCGTTGCTATACTTGGAATTTGAACATTTCAACGGTTTTAAATTTTGATAGTTATAAACTACATTTATAACAGAAACTGGGGCTAATAAAATGTAATTTATGTGCAATACTTACTCTAAAAACCTTTTATTCTTCCATTTTTAAACAGAGATAAGCTACAAGTACTCTTATTGAATTCAGATTACAAAATACCAATATGCGTTGAATTTTCAGTAATCACGATTCACCATTTGTTTTTCTAAAACACTCCAAACGTTGATTGTTGTAATTCTATGAAGAGACAAATTTGATGCTACCTTTATAAAACAATAAAACATCCCACACTTGCGTAAATTGAAATCAAACACGCTCAATAGATTCAATTTCTCATTGTGCATTAACGTTATTAAGGGTTTTGATTCTACAAAGCACCACCAGATCGGAGTAGCAGAAATACGCTTTGCCTTTATTGGCTACAAGTTACGAGGTTTGCTGATCTGAATGGACAAATAACATCCCTATGCTAATATTCAAGAGTCAGTAGCGGGGTAAAGTTCAATCAGCGTGCGTTTAAACAAATATTGATTGCACTGAGCTATATGGGAGGTATAAGCTTGGATAGGTTCACCTGTGATCACAGCTTCAAATGTTATAAGACATAAACAGACCCTTGCTGTGGTCAAGTATCTAAAGCCCTGATTTGCTATTTGTTAAATAAACGTTATGTTTAATACTATCCAAAAGCTTGCATGCTTATCTGAAAGTTGTATTGAAAGCGCCTTCGGCTTCAGCATATACATAATCTATAAGATTATCCTCTGAATAAGCTAATCGAAAGGTTGGCATATAATGTGGAATCTTGTTTTTAGCGATCAAGAAAAGATAATCTTTTGTTCTACACTAAATTGATCCTTTTGCTCACCCTTCTACAAACTACTCCAATTCCTTTGTTCTCTGCTTACCATCAAGTAAGAAAACTTTATCTCATTGCATTTGTTTGTATGCTACAGTAGGTATTACTCGACAGAGTGTTGAGGCATATTGACCTTCAAGTGACCAGCGGTGCCATCATCCCTTATTAGGTCTTATCTGGTTGATTAGAAGAGCGAAATATTAGTAAGATGAAGTACAGTAAGTTATGAAATACAAATAAAGCGATTGGAAGGTGCTTATGTCTATTATGTGTTTCAAATGGGAAGGTGTTTGTCCGTAAGCGCTACTAGGTGAGCAACCATTCGGAGTCCTGCGGTGTTGTCATATTGCATTCCCCATGTGGTGTGTGACGAGTGGAAAACTAATCAATCTATAATAAGTACTATTCGCGCTAAGACAAACATTCAGATTTTGCAAAAACTGATCCATGAGGAAGGAAAGAGTAATGTAGTTAACATAACCGTACAAATCCCATATTTTTAGCTCAAATTATTTTCCTAATACAAGTAAATAAAGTAGATACCATTATACTATAACAATGTATTGCGACGTAAGCACTGTAATGAACATCAATATTGGTTGGCATATATGCATGAACGTATATTTGAAATTACTCAGAACTGAGACGTAAATATTTGACATGATGTGCTAAAAGAAACATGTACTTTAAATAAGCCAAGGTGTTTGTTAAGTTCAATGAGAGGAAAGAATGCACTTCTTGCTAGTCTAGCAGAACATGTGTGGTCACATTATATCTTTGTTTATGAATGGTTCGTAATCTCGATTTACTCTAGAGTTCAAAGCAGCATTATTCAGTTACTCTTCCATGAAAAAGTGTATCAGCTGGATCAATGAGACGCGATCCATCCTCCCCCCTTTGCTACTGATAGAAAACTCCAATAGACTTAATGTGGGCTCATATCATGTTGCAAACAGGAATAATATTTTTATAGTGACTAACGTTTAACGACTTATTCACGAAGAAGTTAACAAAGAACACAACAAGTAAATATTTGTATAAATATGTGTAATATATTAATATTGTATAAATATGTATAAAATAAATATATGTATAAAATATAAACGGTGTGGTACAATGAGGTATACAATTGTTGTGTAGTAAGACTTTGTTTACCCATTACAGCTTAACAGTTATAAAAGTTATGTCACCTTCATGGTGCTAAGGCCACTAACAAGGATTATATTGGAACTTTGGTGCCAAATTGACGTGCAGGATTTAAGACAATGCTTTGCTGTATATGAGGATCCAAAATCTACAGACTTTGACCTTTTATGGTATAATTAAACAAAGTAGGCGGAAAGTTTCAACGAGCTGTGTTAAAATTACTTTCGTAATAAAGAAAGAAAAACACCTAAGCCACCGAGCTGAATGATACAGGTGGTTTCGTGTGTGGCCCGCATTCGGAAGGCCGTGGTTCGATTCCTGTGGCCGACCTTACTGACCCATGGGCACGAACTCCCAAAAGCAGGTCACAGGCGTCACCACCTGAGCCATCTCGCTGGTTTCTTATAGATACAGGGGAAGTAGTGTAATACAGTAGCTTAATCTTATGGTTCAAACTTTCAGGAGCTGTTCACTCCCATGCGAAGACCAAGAAAGGGCAAAGAAATCACAAATAGCCAAATGTGAAATATAAATCCGATGTCAAGAAATATTTTGCAAATGGTTAGGATTAGGATTACTGGGAGGGGATTTGGCACCGAAACCGTGATTTATTGTACATAAGACCCAAGTAGGACCACCCCGGGAGGAAGGATGAGGTGAGAGGAGACAGCGAGGGAGTGCAGAGGGCATTATCCATAGTATTTAGTAGTACGATACTCTGCCAGTAGGACAGCACAACCGGCATCCCACCCGCTTTGGTCCGGAAACGGCATACCAGGTCTGCCCAGAGACCGAAAACTGTCTTAGCGAAAGAGGACCAGATGTAGCACCTAGACATCCGCCGACACTTCCACCCTGAAACAGACCACCAGTTGATGTGAAATGATAATGGAAATGAAATAGAGTTATAGGAAATTCAAGGGATATAATTAACTTCCCCAGCACTCGAAAAAATTAGTCATTTCTTCCACACTAGCCCTTTTTTAAATTTACGTCCTCTAACTTTAGGTCATTTCGGAGATGTTTGAAATGGGTGAAATAATGTTCAAATATGCCCAGAGCCTATAGAGCTTGGAATTACTTATTCGTCTTTTCAGGATAAGAGAAAACTCGGAAAAAAAAACTGATCCAGGTAACGTAACTTACCCCGACCGAGATTCGAACTCGGGACCTCTTGAAGTGAGGCGGACACGCTACCACCTACGCTTCCGAGGCCGGCCATACTAGTCGTCTGTAGGCTAAGGTTTGTATGAGTAAAAGTTCCATGCCATAGCCGGGATTTGAAGCACGGTTAAGAGCAACCGGACAGAGACCTGGACATCCGTGGTACAAATCCCGGCTATGGCAGAGAATTTTTCAGTTTGGTTCTACTCATCCATACCCAGCATTCGCCACACGGCTAGAGAAAACCGTCGGAAAAAACATGGGTCAGGTATCGACCCTGGCCTCCCGAAAGCGGGCATCACTTGAGCCATTCCGCTCTGTTGAAATTAGGTATAGGCAGAAATTTTTGACAGTAATTGTGTGGTTTACAGAGATATACATTTTAGGTAATAACATTTTGTGTCTCTTATACTGTTTATGCCGAAGTAACATAGTGACTAATTCTGAAATTATTTTCAGGATTACTGAACCTTGATAGAAGAATAAGCCCACTGTAGTGTTGAGGAATGAGTAGAGATCATGCAAATCTAAAACAACAGTTATGTATCCCGTTAACTCAGAACTTCTAAATATGGAAATATGTCTGTGCAGATAAAGTAAACCATGAATACTCAAACATTAATTATGATGGTATGACATATCCTAGCATTTCTCGTAATGAAGGAATATCATTTTCACTTGCACTGTTTACAGTGACATGTGTGTTTGCTCATACACGATGTTGCATTTACCTTGCTGACCCGGCCCAGAGGTGGAGCTGGGGTCGGGAGGGAATGTGCTTTTGTTGTTTGCTCGCAGCAGCGCTCCAAATATTTTCATGTTCCGCCGAATAAAATTTGAAATCACAAGCGAAGCGACGAGTTTATGCGGAACGGAATCGTTTTGGTGCGCTGGGTGAAACGCACTAATGGAATGGTGCACACTGTACCCTAGCTGTTTTACTGGCGTTCATTATATCCGTGTTAATATCATCTCGTAAATAATTTTTCTTGAAGTTCTATCTCAAAAATATCTCTGTTAAAACAAACTAAGTCGAGAGGCAAACTGGATGCCATATTTGCGTAATAAGTTGGCCTTTTTAGGCTATTATATTCTGGCTAACTTTCTCACCTTCTGATAATATGCATACTACAAACTCTACATTTATAATTAATGAGAGTCATCTGAAAAACTAAATTCTACGGCCGGGATTTGAACCACGGATTTCCTGGTTGCCCTCCAGTCGCTCTAACTCCTTGAGCTACCTTGGCCAACATGCCGACGCGATATTAAACTCTTCAATTGACTCATTGTATTTTTCCGATAATTTTTACATTTATGTAAAATTAGATATATATTTTTATAATTACATTTTAATATTTTATAATTTTATATTTTTACATTTTACATCTTTAAATTTGTACAACTGTGCTTTGCTCCAGAGTCTTCCACCAATCGTTTACATTATAATCAAAATAATATAAGAATGTTCATTTAAGAGACACTAAGACTGAAATACCCGGTGTCTGTGTTTTCATTTTTAAATTTTAATATCCTGTTGACACCTATTACTCGGGTGTAATAACCATTTTACCATTACACCAATTACATCTATTGCCATTTATTTGATTCCAGGATTCTGGGCTCAAAATGCGACTTCACTTTTAAGTGCGCGTGCTAGCACATTGTTATGTGTTTCAAATGGGAAGAGTTCTGACCTGTAGCGAATCAGATGCGTTACAGCCTTCACCGTTGCCACCTCGTTATCCCCACTCTTTTTATATTTCCCTCTCTCTGGCCCACTTGCGAGTGTTCCTGGCGGATTGCGTAAGAGAATGCAAACTGATATCTCCAAAGCTTTATAACAATGCAGTTATTGAAATCACTATTGCAACATGAATATTCGTATATTAGGCAAATGTTTCAAATATTTAGTTTAAAGTTCATTAAAGTTTATGCATTACTTATTTTTCTAATCCAAAGAAACTAACAGCGGTACATCCGTATAGCTGTGAATGTTACTTACGTTAAGAGATAATTTGTGATTGTCATGGTCTTCAACTTCTGAGTACTGCAAATTTATGATGACAGGTTCCAAAATCTCGTTTCTTGCTATTTCTTTCCAAAAGTCTTCTTCTGGTAGTTTATCTGATGTCTGAGGCAGTTTTCCCAGGCTTGTTGTGTTCCTTGTCAATTTCTTCGTGAATAAGTCGCACAATGTCAGTCAGTTTAAAAAATATTATTTCTGTTTGCAACATAATTTGAGCCCACATTAACTCTATTCGATTGTTCTAGCAGTAGTAAAGGGGGGGGGGGTTATATCGCGTCTCATTGATCCAGCTGATACTCTTTTTCACGGATGAGTTACTGAATAATCGTGTTTTGAACTCTAGAGTAAATAGTGCACCGATCCTCCACAGAGGTAAAGGAGAAAACCTAAACAATTATACAGGGAAACAGCTAGATAACGAGGTACCGATGGAGAAAATTAGGAAAGGTATGCGGTAACACCAAACACCAGGTGAAGGAGTGCCCCTTTC
Organism: Mantis religiosa; assembly: GCA_030765055.1. Lineage (NCBI taxonomy): Eukaryota > Metazoa > Arthropoda > Insecta > Mantodea > Mantidae > Mantis > Mantis religiosa. The sequence goes on along the minus strand of CM060953.1, from coordinate 61,689,328 downwards.
AGAAATGCCTAATTACAAATTTGTGGATCTGTTCTAAGAATTATTTATTTTACACTATCATGACATACAAGCTGGTACAAGTATATCTCTTTATCCCTTCCTTAATCAGAAGTTTAGTCCCCGGATATTAAACCCCCCAACAGTACAAATGTATGAGCACAGGTGCCAGGCCAGAAACAAGCAGTACATTTATACAAAATTACACCATGGTAGAAAAGGACTACTCACCACATGCCGCCGGAGCCGCTTACGTCGAACTAACTCCGGAGTACCTAGCCAGTTATAAGCAAAGCTCGGCTTAAGAACCTCAGCGCCCAAAAAGGGAACTCAGCGACATGCTCCTCGAGAGCCCGGCCGGCAAAATAGCGAGCGGTCGTCTCAATAGAGATTAGGAACCATTCACAAACAAAGATATAATGTGACCAGACACGTTCTGCCAGACTAGCAAGAAGTGTATATTTTCCTCTCATCGAATTTAAAAAAACACTTTGGCTTATTGAAGGTACATATTTCTTTTACCACGTCATTTCAAATGTTTACGTTTCAGTTCTGAGTAATTTCAAATATACGTTTGGGCATACATGATAACCAATAATGATATTAATTACAGTGCTTACGTCGCAATGCATTTTTACAATATAATGGTATCTACTTTATTTATTTGTATTATGAAAGCTATTTAAGCTAAACATACGGGGTTTTTACGATTATGTTAAATACATTACTCTCTACCTCCTCATAAACCAGTTTTTACAGAATCTGAGTCTTTGTCTTATTGTGAATACTATTTATTAGAGATTTATTAGTTCGCCACTCGTCACACAGCATATAGGGGGAATGCAATATGACAACACCTCAAGACTCCAATTGGTTGCTCACCTAGTAGCGCTCAGGGACAAACACCTTCCCATTTGAAACACATAGTAGTTCAGTTTATCAGATTGTGCATCTAGTGATGACGCAAAGGAATCTGTAAAAATCTGTTCTTTTGCGCTAGCTTATGTGCTACCGTTTAACTATCAGAGACTTGAAGGGACTACACTGCAAGTAGTAGTTTGCCATATTGTCACACTGACTACAACCTCGATCGGCTTCTGGATTGTGGTTTGGTAGGGAAGAAAGGAACCCTCTAAGCTATGCGGTGACTCAATGACATGAAAGTTGGAAAGAGGAAATTCCCTGCGAATGTTCCAGACATCAGGCATTCCAGAGAAAGAGAGCGAGCGAGAGAGAGATGATCTCAAAAGCCGTATGCGAACATTTGATAATGTAACGTGTTAGAACGTAAAGTTACAGGAGTGTTGCAAGGCCACCTAACTGTAAGTGTGCTGCAGTAACAAAGCAGCGTGTATCAGAGCTGTAGAACCTTGTGGAGAGTGGCAACGAACTACGCATATTTTACGAGGGCTGCTCAATAAAAAATGATCATAACTTCTTTTCCGTCATAATTTTTCGTACTAAAATTCAAACTTAATATATTCTGTTAGCTTAATGTGAAACAAACACGCCGTGGCAGTTCCATTGTTGGTACTCTTGGTTCCCGCCTGTGAGAACCAGATAAGTTCAGAAATGTTCAGTATCGCATACCGCTGCAATGGAGGCAACACGCGAGGAACAATATGCGGCTTTGAAAGTCTGCTTTCGTCTCAACAAATCTTCTGCTGAGACCTTACAATGTTACAGGAGACCTATGGAGAGTCTGTTCTTCCCTACAGCCCAGCTCGAAGGTGGTTTAAAATGTATAAAGAGAGGAGACAATCAGTTTCAGTGGTAGTTGGGCCCAGTGCTCCAATTACTGCTCTTACGGAAGAAAACATCGATACTGCTGCTGCCATTGTGAGAGAGGATTGACGAATTACCTTAAGATCACTTTCAGAAATACTGTACATTTTATTGGGTGACACCCACAAGTTGGTGACCAAAACATTACACATGATAAGTGTTTGTGCGCAATGAGTTCCAAGACTGTTGATTCCCGAACAAAAGGAGATTTGCATGCACGCCTGCATGCAGTTAAAGTTGACGTTAGAGGGAGATCCGGAGTTTCTATCAAACGTAATCACTGCTGACGAAACTTGGCTACATCATTTTGATCCTGAAAGCAAGCAGCAAAGCTCAGTGTGGAAATCTCCTTCATCACCAACCCCCCAAAAAGTAAATGTGGTTGCTTCTGCTGGGAAAGTTATGGTCATCTCATTCTTTGATATTCATGGAATGGTTTATCATTATGTTCTACCTGCACACACATCAGTAACTGAACAATACTACAGGGATATCCTGAAAACATTGCAAGTCCATATGAGGCGCAAAAGACCACATTTCCGTGAAGCAGGCTGGATGCTGCACCACGATAATGCGCGGCCGCATATTGCCAATGTTGTTGCTGAATATCTTGCAGAAATCAACGAGAAGTGAATTCCTCACCCTCCCTATAGTCCGGATTTAGCCCCATGTGACTTTTTTCTATTCCCTCACTTGAAGAAACGCCTTCCTGGGAGGCATTATCCATCATCAGGTGCAGGGGTGAAGGCTGCGGAGGCGATTTTGAAGTATCTCTCACAAATTGGTTTCCAGCATGTCTTTGAAGACTGGCAGTAACGCTGGGACAAGTGCTATACATCCAGGGGAGGCTATTTAGAAAATGACCATCAAAATTATGAGAATGAGTAAGGGTACGCTGTCAAAAAAAAAAAAAAAAAAAAAAAAAATTGTGATAATTCTTCATTGAACAGCATAAATGACAGATATACAATCTTGGAACTCTGTAAACTTGTGCAAGGTTCAGTTCAAACAAATTATAGTATTATCATCATTTTAGTCCATAAAATACAGGACTGAATTGCACACCATATACAGTTTAAGTTTTCATATTATGCTATCATGTTTTATATACTAATTCAAATAAACGAAAACTTATTGTTCTTGACATTGCATAATAATGTGTAAGCTGTGATCCCAGCTTTAAATAAAATGTTCCCTCTACAAAGTTTATGCAATTTGATTTTAATAGTTTAATGAACTGAAAGTTGCAAAAGATATTTCGTAGGAAACTGCGTCTATACCCATGGCTTTGAAATTTCATAATGTCATTGTGAGATTTTTTCAAAACTTCTTTTGAATGAAGTAAACTCCAAAAATATTCCTGGAAAATTAGATATATGGATTTTATTTGCCATTTAAACATATTTTACAATGGTTAAGGTTCTTATAACCTTTCTGAGCAGTCGAGAAATGTAGTATACAACGGTTACTCTAACTTAGGGTGTTTCTTGTAAATATATTTTACAATATTCCTTGAAAATACTGAAAATAAATACAAAGTTTGATACTCATCCACCCGGTTTTTTGTGAAATAACTATACAGCATTCTTTATTGTCCCCTTTGACGTCTTCAAATTATAAATTACTAACCTTGGAGATTATTCTGAACTGACTCCCGTTAACTAATGCATTTAATTAGATTGGTATACCATTCGGAAGTTGAGCACACAACTCTAGTGCATTCAACTGAAAACTGAGATTAAGAGTTTTAATACTTATAGATTATTAATTGTAGGAATTGTTTTGTATTGCATATCCCTTCAAATAAGTACTCCTTTCAAAACGGTACTTAAATATTCATGAATAATGCATTTTAAATAATTCATTATGATATTGGAAGTGTGTTCTAGATTTGCATACTCTAGTAGCTCTTCATATTTGCAGATGTTTAAAGTTTAACGAGTATTCTTATTACATCAAGTAGAATATTAAAGTGGGGCTATTGGTTAAGAAAGCACACAGCAGTTGAAGATAATTGACTGTCTCTTTTCAGTGTGTAAATGTTTAAAGCGGAAAAAACGCATTCTATTGCAATTTTATTTATTATATAACAATTATGACGACCGTTGGCATTACAATCACTTATGGATAATAAAAGAGCATGATGATGATTGGAAAGGAGTAGTGAAAGCCCTTGTGACTTCTTAGCACTGCGACCTAATAGATCTACTGTGTATTATTACCCTACTCTACAAGTCCAAGCTTATATTGAGGCTATTAGAAAGCCTATACGTTTTTGGAGTGCTAGTAAGGCAATCTGTCCTGGAGTTGGAAAACCCGACTCCAGATGCCTTAATCATCCCCAGGCAATGGCTTCACACTCACAAAGAATGTGTCTTGCCGTTTCTTTTTATTCTTTACAGAATCTACAAATATTCGTTCCAATCTTATACATCTTATAGAGATGATACCTTAGAGCGCAGTGTACAGTTAGAAGACCAATTATTAACCTTAACTCCTGTTTGTTGAGAGCGAGGATCCTCTTGGATCACTTTGGAGGCGTTCGATGAACTCCTCCAAAGTGATCCTGCTTTGGAACATTTTCCCAATAGCGTTTGACTTTCTTGATTTCCCTGTCCTTTATCTTATCTTTTATATAGCCATCTGGTACACCACAGAAAGCTTGAGGGCCCAAAAAACGGGTATTAGCACCTTCATTGGCAATGCGATCAGCAGTTTCATTGCTTTCGATTCCTTCCTGTCCTGGCACACACACAAGGGTAACCTTATTGCGTTTTACCAGCTGATTTAAAATCCTCACACAGTGATTTACAAGCGTTGACTCAATGGTGCAAGCACCAAGGGCCTTTAGCGCAGATTGACTGTCTGATAAAATATAGACATTAGCACCACGAATGCATCTTCTGATATTCTCATGTGCACTGATTTCTATGGCATGAACTTCCGCTTAGAAGATGGAGGGGCTGGAACCCAGGGCTTTAGGAAGGCTAAAATATTGCCCGTTAACCCCAATTCCAGTTTTCCCGTCCATTTTTGAGCCATCCGTATACCATACAGATGACTTATTCTCATATATGGGCTCTCTCCAGTTAAACCGTTCAGGAATCCGAACGATGAAGGAGAGATCCAAATTAGGTTGGAGTAACATCCAGTCCTCAAATGTTATGACATTTTCCTCCTTGATTTCCCGGAGAATTTCCATGTGACCTAATAGGTCACCATACTTCTTTGCAGCTGAAAGGCACTGCTTAAGGTAATTTTTTTCAACCTCAATATGCAGAGGCGTTATACCTATAAAAGCAGTTAAGACATGTGCTAAAAGCACCCGTAATGCATAGACAAACCAGCCTTTCACTCTCTATAAACGGGCTATTGCTGTTTTCAGCTTTACTTTTGGCCACATACGCCAAAGAGGCATATGTGTGACCATAGGTCTTATTATAGCCATACGCCCAAAGGATCATATGGCCCTATGTTTTGCCAAAAAGTCTGCAGCAAGTTCTGTTTGCCGCCATAGCCCTCCCACAGACTCTTTCTAACTGGGGATTCCAAGTCAATCTGCTGTCCAGAATTAGACCCAGATATTTGACTTGTTCCTGCAGTTCAAGTGTTACACCATCGAGATTTGGGGCTGTGAAGAATAGCCTTTTCTTCCTCGTGAATGGTATAACGTCTGTTTTGTTGGTGTTCACGGACAACCCTTCTCCTCAATAGGGCATATTGTGTGTGTGGTTTTCTTTTCTTTTCTTTTCTTTTTTTTAATGCTTAAATAATAGGAGATGCGGGTCTTATCCCCCCCCCCCCAAATACCGACATGCAGTTTTCACGGCAAATACACGGTTAAAATTGCCTGAAATAAATATAATAGTCCGTTAAACACTGTACTTGACTTTAATTTCATCTTCCAAGGATGCGACACGAAAAATTTAAATCAAACCTCCACATCGCAAACTGTCTCTTAAAATTAGACAATATATATAAAATAAAATTATGGATTTAACCACTTCCGAATTATATCTTGTTTATTCATTTTGTTTTACTTTCCTCAAAGTGACGTCGTTTTTTCCCCTCTGGTTTGTGCAAAGGTAACGGAATTTCGAAAATATCACATAGCGACAACCACTTAAAATAATTCACTATAGTGAAAAACCTTCAATCTATAATTTTGCTTGGATTTACTTGAAACTTTAACATAGTTATTTTAGAATTAACAATAGTTCACACACCAAATTTCAGAACGTTCTACAAAATAGTTTTTCTGTTATTAAAATATTTATATTCCTTTATTGTCATTTAATTAAACTGCTCCAAACGATGCAATTTTAGTTTTTAATATTTGCTTGTGAAATATGATCTTTGTTAAAATAAGACCTGAAGCTTTCCTGGCGACGAATACGCTCACTTTCTTCTTGGGCAGCCAGACAGGCGAAAAGATGATTAGATACCACCGTTTCGGGAGTGTGTATCTCTCCCATCGTCAGGATACTTATAAAATGTTATAACCACAAACGAAATACTGGATATAACACAACTATAAACAAAGACAAAACACTATCAAAATTTGCATTACTGAACAAAAGACTGTTTTCAGTCAATTAAATGCCAGGTCAGGAGATGGCGTGAGTATAGAAAATTGTGTCAAAGAAACGTAACTGCTTAACTTGATTATCAAGCTGTATTGATCTTTGTTTCTAAATTCGACGGATATCCATTTTAAGGCCGATTTCCCAGAGGAGCTGAACTGAAATACAGTATCACGATTAAGCGTGCTCCTTTCAGAGGAAATCGCCAAAGCCTCCTTAATTCTCCGCTCCCAGTAACTGTTGCATTTTACCAAGATGGTCGTCTCCCGAAAATTGACTCTATGGTTGTTATCAAAACAATGCCCTGCCAACCCAGACTTCTCAGGTTAAATTAAACGAATGCTACGTTTATGTTCGATTATTTTAGTAGCAATGGTCCTTCCGGTTTTTAATATCTACGGTGTCCCTCATTCTCAAGGAATGCGGTACACTCCCGGAACTTAAAATGATCTTTTTTAAAAATTGAAAATGAAATGATCTTTTTTCTTCATTTGAACAAAAAAATGGTGAAATATTAAAAAAGTTATGTCATCAGTTTATTTTTGGTACTATTTTATCCAAGTATAAACATTTTCAATCTTCTATTTTTTGAAAACATCATGTGGGACAACTTATATTTTTAAAAGGATTGAAAATTAAAAACACGATAAAATCATAAAAATAGGTGATTTCAAGCACCACGTTCACTTACAGTCAGCTACTTAGTCACGTGACACAGTTTAAAGGGTCACGCGGCATTAAAAGTAATAGGAATTTGAAATATAAAATTACTTTATTTAATTAAGCAATAATAGTTTTTGTTATTTCTGGCATTTTTCTTTTAATTTTCACATATTCCTCAAGCTTGCTGTATTTCCCTATTCTCATTGTATCTACAAATATTTTATATAAAACCATTTCGTTAAATACTTATGTTGATTAAGATACGAGAGTAACCTGTTTATAAGCAACAGTGTTTTATGAATGGGTAAAAAAAAAAAAAGCCACATGATACAATTTAAAGTATTATTTAAGGGAGAAATTTCATGCAAATATTGTAGTGTCAAACTGCTTTATAAGAAACAATAATGTACAATAAAATATGTATATGTATATAGTATATATTTATATAGTATATGTGTAATATATGTATATATGTATGACTGTTGGTAATACCCAGTAATGCACTTTGTGGTTATAACATTTATTACAAGGGGCGCCGGGGTAGCGCGGTGGTTTCGTTCGCGGCTCCCGTTCTAAGGGTCCCGAGTTCGATTCCCGGCTCTGGGGTTGGCGATTTTAAGTCGGCCCTATCCACGCCTTCACCTCTGTCTAGCACACGTGAAGTATCCCCTATGCCCAACGTGGTTCGGAGTCCACGGTAAAAACTGTAGGTCCTCTCACCTCACCGCCATCTTCACTATCACCCTATCATCGGAGGTAATGGACACCGCCCTCTGGGTGCCTCCCCCTGAGAAATGGGTCCGGTCATCGCTTGGTGGGGTGAGGTTACCCCGAAGGCCAAGGTTGCCATGTGGGGAGCGTTAGTAACTAACTAACATTTATTACAATATCCTGATGATGGGAGCGAAGTATGCTCCCAAAACGTCGATTACTAATCGTGTTTTCACCTGGCTTTTTTCCCGAGAAGACCTGGAATAAATAAAATTAGATTTTCATAATAGTAATAATAATGTAATAATAGAAAATGCCTTCACAATATTTTTATGATTAAGATTTATACCTTCTGTGCGAATTAATAATGCTAAACATACATTCCCTTATCCTAATAGACGAATGTCGGTTAACTCTAACCTCCATGGACCCCTGACTCATTTGAGCATCATTTCAGCCATTTCATTCATCGGTAGCCGGGATTTGAACCACGGATCTTCTGCTCTCCATGCAGCCGCTCTAACCATTGAGCTACTATGGCCAAAGTGCCGATATGACATTAAATTATCCAACTGACTCGTATTTTTCCCGGTAAACCACTTAGGAGTTCTCATAAACATATGAGACACCTATTTAATGGCGAATTACAACATGTAAGTACTTGAAGACCCGGGGTTTATAGTTAATCACTATTAGGAGAATTAATGAAAACTAACTTTTCTTTCACACTAGCTGAGTGTAGGCTAAATTGTGGAAAAATACGAGTCAGCTGGAGAATTTAATTTCATATCGGCACGTTGGCCATAGTAGCTCAATTGTTAGAGCGGTTGGACGGAGACCAGAAGATCCGTGGTTCAAATCCCGGCTACGGCACTGAATTTCTCAGTCTGACTCTACGTTTCCACAATTTAGCCTACACACGGCCAGTGTGAAAGAACAATTAATATCCATATATTTACTAATTTGAAACCATGTTTATGTATTCTAACACAGTTAATCACAGGCATAGAAAATTGAAATATTACTTAAATACTTTTTTTTTAATTTCTACTCTTTCGGTTTACAACTATATATGTGGACATGATGAAGAGACCCTCGCATCTTGTTTTAGATCGCGTTTAAGGAAAATACTCTTAACGTCATTATATTATCGATTTTTACTGATTTTTATAGTATAGGTATCTTTTCAATTATAGATTGGTTTATTTCTTAATTTTGAGAATGCTTATACTTTTACGCAACATTACATGTTCGGTACATATATAAGTTACTTGTTAAGTTTGTATAGTTCTTAATTTGTGAAATATAGGTCTCGATCTTTAAGATATAATACGAGTGTGGGTCAAAAAGTAATGCCACCTATTTTTTTCCTTCAATAAGTAAGTTATGTAAAAACTTTGAATTTGGTGCAGTTCCTCAAACCATCTTCTCCAATCCTCTGCAGTTGTAACTTCCTAAGTCAACAGGTGGCAGCACTGCATCCTCTTGCAAAATGGCTGACATCCACATTCCTATTAGACCGCGTTCTGTGATTGAATTTTTGACTGCGGAAGGTGAAACGCCAATTCGCATTCACGAAAGCCTAAAAAATGTGTATGGTGATGCAACGGTGAATGTCAGCACTGTTAGATGATGGGTTCGTCTCTGTAACGAAGCTGAAGGGCAAACACCATAAGCAGATGAAAGGCGAAGCGGCAGGGCGGTGACTGCAGTGACTCCATGCTACATCCAGTGAGTCGATGACATCATTCGTGGTCATCGCCGGGTAGCAACAGTTGAATTCTAATTACCTGACTTAGCAAAGGCAGTGTGATGACGATTATTCAACAACTGGTTTACTCAAAAGTTTGTTCACGTTGGGTACCAAGAAAGTTAACCGCCCAAAACAAAAAACAAACAAACAAACAAAAAACAACAACAAGGAAAACAGTAGCCTCCGAACACTTGCAGCGCTTTAATTTGGAGGGAGATGAGTGTGTAAAAATTGTTACTGGAGACGAAACGTGGGTTCATTTTTTGAACCTGAATCAAAGAGGCAGTCAACGGACTGGCATCACACAACGTCACCGAAGCAAAAAAAAAAAAAAAAAAAAAAAAAAAAAAAAAAAAAAAAAAAAAAAAAAAAAGTCAGCAGGGAAAGTTATGGCGACAGTGTTTTGGGATTCAGAGGGTGTGCTTATGATTGACTTTTTGGAGCAGGGATGCACAGTCCAATACGTCAGTGCTGTCAAAAACTGAAAACACGTCTTCGCTGAGTTCGCCCAACAAAAACTATGGCGGATGTTCTTCTTTTGCATGACAATGCAAGACCACATATCAGCCGTTACACCAATGCAGAAATTGAGAAATTGGGATGGCAAGTCTTACCTCATCCCCCATACAGCCCTGAACTGGCACCATCAGACTTCCATCTATTCGGGCCACTAAAGGAAGCTCATCTTGGGATTCATTTTGAAGGTGAGGAGGCTGTTAAAACGTCCTGCGTCAATGGCTTAGGAAGCAAGACTGTGTGTTTTACCACATTGGAATACATGCTCTACTTAAAAGTTGGACCAAAACTGTGGAACAGGACGGAGATTATATTGAATAGTGCCAAATCAATCGTCAATGTTGTAGTTTTCAAGGTATGTAATTTGGATTCAATTTTCTTGGCAATTAAAAGAGAGAAAAATAGGAGGCTTTATTTTTTTGACGTACCCTCGTAAATACGTTGATGTACATTAGTTAAATTTCTTTGATAGTAAAAAATTAAGGGCTAATTTTGAGAGATCATATTATGGAGCCTATAGCCAATCTAAAATTGAATGCGATTAAGGACGCATGGATTGTAACTAATAAATAACAAGATTGAAATTGCTCGCAGTATAGCACCAGTTTAAATTCTACCAGGGTTGGTTAAAAATGCATGGTTCGATCTCCGCCTGTCATAATATTTCCCTGCTCCAAAACAGCAGTCTGCTGTAATGCGTGAAAAGCAATACCTCTGCATAGAAAGCACCTACTTCTACACAAGGTCGCTATCCCATCATTCTGGAGCTACAATAACACAAATTCACATGTTTAATGGCATCTGAAAAATTGGTATCTATTTCTTGAGTATTATCTTGCACTTCCTTCTAGAGTTTTGGGATGACAAACAGAAGTTTGTTAAGTATAATCAGAACCTTCGATGACTTGTAGAAACAGTTCTACAAAATATTGTATTGCTATGTAGACATAAATGATGAAAACTACAGTGTGTACTTATGGTTATCACTAGCACTTTCCATTGATTGATAAATTCTGGCAGGCTAAAGAAGATGCTTTTATCTATTTTGCATTCAACAATGCCCTAAATAGCCCGGTATTTCTCACAAATGTTATGAACTTTTTCTGCTGGGATTTGCCAGAAAGATGTTCTTCATTTAACAGGAATTTCTTATCGCACAGTCTATTGTTACGGAAATGTGCCCTGGTATAACATAATCAGAAAGGGAATCCCTCAATAATTACAAACACGGGGGAAAGCTCCGAAGGTATTGTGTTTCTGAAATTGTTCTAAAATAGATTCAGAATATATTATCACCTCTTTCTCACTTTTTCTACTAATTTAAAAGGTAGGGGAAGTGTTTATTCCACCCAAAAATTGGCCATCGATATACCACCAAAAGTACATGTTTTGAGCCTCCGTGAATCAAGAATGTCGTTTTAAGGAAAAAAAAGGAATATCTGTGGTATGTGTAAATGTCAACTCAAAACGAAAGTCAATTGAATACCAAATTTCACCAGAACGTTCTTAACAAAATTTCCTGTGATATTCTATATTTTATATATAAGATTTGTCAAAAATTTCGATTCTCCCGAAAATGGCTGTAACAATTTTGATTCAAATATTAAAAGTTTAAAATACTTTAATATCAAATGGAGTCTATATCCTGAATTCTCTGCTAATTTTCTTAGAAATCCTCTTCATTTTAAATAACTATATGTAATTGGTGAACTGCAAGACCGAGTCATCTTTCTATACAAAAATGTAGATGTTGATGAAACAGAATTTATTTGAAATTTAGTTTTTTTTGGAATGTAGCATTTCAGGAATATTCCTGGTTATTAGTTGAAATTTTCTAATATGTATAAATGTTTCTGTCCTGGTTATGCTAAGGTAGTGAAATGTGAAATATATCAGCATCTATTAAAACAAATGACTTTCAGTTAAGCCCACTTTATTCTATTTCGACTTTATTTGTAATTTAACGTGTAAACAATTTTTGCAAACATCTGTCTAAATTAACATGAAATAAACAGAAGAATAAGATTTTTTTATTTGAAAATGTTACGAATGTTTTTTGTACAAGATTTATCGTTATAATCACACACCATTCAAATAGCCATAGCATGTTTTCTAAAACTGCTTGTTTCTTGCCAAAATCGGCTAACCCATTTCTTAAAGCTTGTGCAACACATTAAAGCCAGAACTAAACCATACGAGACCGAAAGGGATGGCTCAGGTGGTTTCGTCTGTGTCCTGCATTCAGGAGGCCCGGGTTCGATTCCCTTGGCCGACCAAACCTAATCCACGTTTTTCGGGGTTTTCCCGGATCGTTAGGCGAATGCTGGGTGGGTTAATCACATCCCCCGAATTGCCTGTTCCTCCATTTCATCTCCATTACAATTTCATGTCATCTCTCATCTGGAGGTCTCTTTCAGGGTAGAAGTGTCGGCGGGTGTCTCGGCGGTGCATGGCAGGATGATATGCTCTGAGGAATACTACTTCCTCCTCCGGTAGGTCGCTTACCGGTCTCCGCTCCTCTTCTGGGACCATTTTGTGACCGCCAGCGAGGGACATTTGTGGCTCGGATCGCCTGCCTTGGTACCATTTGGGCTCGGCTGCTAGGATCATTGGCGTCCCGCTGTAGGGGAGCCAGTTCGTTGTCCTGGCCTGTCGGGGAAAGTCTCTATACAAGTAAACTGTAGGGACCCTGCCCTGTGTACTGTCGTGGCTCCTTGGGTCGGCTGCCCTCTGTCTTCTTTGCCTCATCCTTCCACTCGGGGGTGTCCCACCTGGGGCATAGGAACAATGGGCCCAGCATGGTGGCCTACGTACTGAATCCCTTCCGTAATGATATCCCAATCCCAAAACCATTCGGGACAAAAGTGCACTACGACTAAAATGTGAGACTCTTTAAAAAACACAGTTATCTCAAATAATATACTTTATGTAAGTTTATAACTTGAAGTAAATAGATCAATGAACTTTTGCAAGAGTGATTCGTAGACGTTTTACAAAAATTAACAGGAGTCGTTTTGTTTCATATGAATGTAGGTAACACATATATTTTCTTAGTTTACCTAAACTGGTTGGAGGGCTGGAGAAACTTCGTCAAAACACCTTCATTAGAATTGCCAGTTACATTGGTAGAGATGCTGGACCAGCATCACAAAGTTTGTATAACGAATGACTGGAAGAAGCAGTAGAGCCCCTAAAATTGCAGCCTGCCGAAAATCGGATTCCAACATGCCAGCCGGGCTTATCTGCCAGCAGTACATGCATGGCCGGGAAAATTATCGTTATTAAGGTTGGCAAGACTGCTTCCAGAGGCAAATCGACGCAGTTGTACAACGGCGTGTAAGTAATGCGGCTAAATTCGGAGCTTAACAATGACATAATAGGACTATTTGGATCGCAGGGCTCGATATTGTGGGCTCATTTAAGTGAAATTATTTGCATTGGTCTGTTTTTAAAAATAATAAACGCTTTCGTATAGTACCGAATGGTCCAAAAGGAACTTACTCCTCCAAATGTTTAAATTGCTACATCGCACTTTCTTCTGGTTTATCGAGCATAGTGGCGCACCAGAACATCTGCAATTTGCGTTCCAAAGAACTTTCCCGTGTTCGATCCCCGGGGGACTTTTACTCCACAATCGGATTCTTCCTGGTTTCTGTAGGTGGGATGACGAATTGTATGATATCATGAACTTGCTGAATATCATTTTCTAGTAGCCATTTTTTCCGTCAATATCACTTGTTTTACGGGCTGCATGACTATTATGTGTTCCAAACGGGAAGGGTTCTGGAGTCTAGCTAACCAGATGCAGTATCACACTCAGCCTTGCCAGTTAGTTACCCCAATCCTTTTATACTTCCCTCTCTCAACGCACACTCATACAACATGCAGACGTAAGGGTAAGCAAATTATATTTTACAAACTTTTACAATGATGAAATTGTTAAAATCAAAATTGAAAAAAAGCATTTTCGCAAATTATGTATACTTTTAAATACTATAAATATAATTAATGTTTATGAATTACCTAATTTTGTAATCCAATGGAACTGCCAGTGGCTCATCCATATCGCTGTCAATGTCACTTCCGTTAAGAGACAATTCGTCTTTGTCACGGTCTTCAACGTCTGAGTGTTGCAAATTTATGATTACAGGTTCCAAAATGTGATCACGTACAATTTCTTTCTTAAAATCGTCTTCTTAAAGGTTTTCTCAATGCCTAACGCAGTTTTCCCAGTCCTGTGTGTTATCTTATCAATTTCTTCGTGAACAAGTCGTTTAACGTCCGTCAGTTTGAAAGTATTATTTCTGTTCGCAATCCCCCTTTTTATTTGAGCCCACGCCAACTCAATTGGATTATATTGGTAGTGGTAAGGTGGGAGGTCTATTACCTCAGGTCCTATTTCAATTGCAAGATGATGCAGCTGATACACTTTTTACGTGAGTTTGCTCTTTGCAATATCTCATTTTAGTTTCTTTATCCAAAAACATTTTGAAGAACGCGTACACCATATAAATAATACTTCGAGCCTAACTTCGCAATACAGCCGTTTTGACTCACCAATAAATTCACCGCAAGAACCCATTGCACTACTTAACTCTTACTCTACTGTTGTGTAAAGAACAACTGAATGATATTGCACTGAACTCTCCAGGGTAAATAAACAGTTCTAATCCAGCATTCATTCATAAACATAAGCAAACAGTATTCCGCAGGCTAACAGGAAATGAAGTGTATGCTCTTTCTCGAACTTAACAACTTGATTTACAGTAATTCTTTTATCACGTTATATCAGTAGTTTAAATTTCAGTTCTGAGTAATTAAAACTCTATGTACATACATACATACCAACCACTTTGAACTCTCCAGAGTAAATAGAGATTAAGAACCATTCACAAACAAAGATATAATGTGACCAGACACGTTCTGCCAGGGCAGCAGGAAATTTATTGTTTCCTTTCGCTCGAATTGGCTTATTCAAAGTAATTCTTTTGTCACGTCATGTCAAACATTTACGTTTCAATTCTGAGTAACTTCAAATATACGTTCACGCATATATGCCAACCAATAAAGATATTCATTACAGTGCTTAAGTCGCTATGTATTGTTATAATACAGGTAATAGTGCTTTATTTACTTGTATTAGAGAAGTATTTGAGCTAAAAATTTGGAGTTTTCATAGTTATGTTAGGTACATTACTCTCTACCTTCCACATGGATAATATCTTCTCGATTCACTTTTGTACCCGTTCTTGTTTGCACCCTTCGGCCAAATCTGATGGCACTCTGGATCCTTCTGCTCATCCCTACCACACAAAGCTAGTGGTAGAAGGAAAATGAATCCAGTAAAAGCAGTCGATTTAAACGTATCAGAATTAAGCATCGAATAATTTGTGTGTATTCAGTCTGCACAGAAAAATTATTATGTGTTACATTTCAATGACGTTCTCAAGAAACCATTAATAGAACTTTCATTCCTCCATCTCATTCATGACAAAACAAATAAACACTAGCCTAAACAGTTTATTGGTATGAGGGCTATTCAATAAAGAATGATCGCAATCTTTTTTGACAACGTACCTTTACTCATCCTCATAATTTTGATGGTCCTTCCCAAAATAGTCTCCCCTGAATGCGATGCACTTGTCCCAGCGATTCTGCCAGACTTCAAAGACATGCTGGAAACCATTTTTTGAGAGATCCTTCAAAATCGCCTGTGCAGCCTTCACCACTGCTTCTGATGATGGAAAATGACTCCCACGAAGGCGTTTCTTCAAGTTAGGGAATAGAAAAAATTCATATAGGGCTAAATCCGGACTATAGGGAGGGTGAAGGATGCACTTCATTTTGATTTCTGCAAGATATTCAGCAACAACATTGACAATATGCGGCCACACATTTTCGTGGTGCAGCATCCAGCCTGCTTCACGGAAATATGGTCCTTTGTGCCTGATATGGACTTGCAATGTTTTCAGGATATCCCTGTAATATTGTCCAGTTACTAATGTGTGTGCAGGTACAACATGCTGATAAACCATTCCATGAATATCACAAAACGAGATGGCCATAGCTTTCCCAGCATAAGCAACCACTTTTGCTTTTTAGGGTGTTGGTGATGAAGGAGATTTCCGCACTGAGCTTTGCTATTTGCTCTCAGGACCAAAATGATGTAGTCAAGCTTCATCAGCCGTGATTACTTTGAAATAAACTCCGAGTCGTCCTCTAACATCAACTTTAACTGCATGTTACCTCCATTGAAGCGGTAGGCGATACTGAACATATCTGAACTTGCCTGGTTCTCACAGGCGGGAACCAGGAGTACCAACAATGAAACTACTACGGCATGTTTGGTGTACATTAAGCTAACACAATATAATAAGTTTGAATTTTAGTGCGAAATATTATGACCATAAAAATTATGATCATTATTTTTTGAACAGCCGTCGTACTTTCAGTATTGGAAATAAAGACAAAAGAGATATTCAACCTATGAATGACAAAATTTAACAAAAGAGAATGGAAAATCTGTTGTCCAATATTAATAAACGTATAGTGGGGAAAAGAGTAATTGAAGGCCTATGGGATGATGCATAAAGTTATGAGGCTCAACAGTGGATACCATCTTATCTATTAAAAGAATTTAACAATTTTGTTTGATATTGCATAACTATAAAAATTTCACTTCTGCGATAAATGGTAATAGATCGCTTGGAATATATTTTAGCAAAAAAAAAAAAAAAAAAAAAAAAAAAAAAAAATGGGGAAACACTTAGTGGATTCCATAACTGATTTTGTTTGTATATTCCTTATAAAATTTGCTTACTCGTACATCCAAAATCCTCTTTAGGTATTTCGATTAATTGCAACAGAAGCCGCACGGATACTATCTGACCTGGCAGTAGGTCAATATACGCCGCTGATAATGGGCGTTGGCTCATTGGTTTCTGTTTTCCATTCTATTCACCGCTCTTTGAATTCGGACACAACCACAAAGCATGTAATGTACATTACAAGATCATTTTTGTTTTAGTGGAAATAACTCTATAAAACTGCACAAAAAGAATGGCCGGGCTAATGAGGTTAAAGGCCAGTATTACAAAACACATATCCTGAAGGTTTTAAAATTAAAAAAAATAACTGATCTATTTTGAATTAACCAAAGCATTAATGTGTACACGCACAGTCCGACCGTCGCTTTGGGCTGGATGAGTTCTCGATGTTCCTAGACCAATGGCGTAACATGCAGAAGGACATTCATTTTGCCAACAGACGTCATCGCCAGAGGCGATCCCATGTTTCGGTTTTAACTGAATACACATGAGCTCTTTCAGTTTTGAAAGCCTTTGTGCGTCAAAATTAAATGAATAATGTTATTTTCATTTCCAATTTATACAGAAGTTGTATTTGGTTAGCAAATACTTATTATAATGTTATTCTGCTGTAAGTAGCTACAGCTACACATATGCCTTCTCAGTAAGCTAAATATTTGAAGGTGAGATGTTTATCTATACTGCAATTATTAAAGCTGCCATTAAAGATGCCATATAACGATTGTCTATTGTTTTAATTTTCTGCTTACAGCAGAATACAGCATTATAATGTTAAGATGAATATTTATGTCAAAAGGATATATTTATTTCGCAATAAGTAAGTTTAATGTTGTATGAAACAAGAAACAAAAATATTCGCAATAAAATAAATTATTTTGTTCGTAACACACTCAAAGTAATTTTTAGAAAAATGTTTGTGTCTTTATGGTGTTTAAATTCGCTATTTTCCAAGCATGCAACATTAAAGATTCTATAGAAATTACCCCTCTTCCAAAATACACTTCAGGGAAAATTTCGACACTAGTTCCTTTTCGAACTTTCTTAAACGACTTTGATTTAAATATCAGACGTTTTACATATTTTCATGAAAAATAAGTAGAGTACCTTGAATTTGTTGTGAATAGCTTCTGAAGTACTCATCATTCTGCTGCTGGATGTACAAGAACTTATATCACAGTAAGCATTTGGGTTTGTGCAAATACAGATTTTGCGAAGTAAACTTTTACCACATGTTTTTGTTTGTTAATTTTAATTTTAAAATACCTGATACGTTTTATAAAGTAGTAAGTAGTACGAAAGGGTAGAGCCAGATTCGAAAATTCAATGCCACAGCCAGGATTTGAACCACGGATATTCTGGTTTCTCTTCAGACGCTCTAACCATTTGAGCTACTATGCCCAACATGCCGACATGACATTAAATTCTCCAACTGACTCGTATTTCTCCCGGTTAAACACTTAGGAGTTCTCATATACACATGAAACAACTACCTTAATGGCGACTTACTATGCTGTAAGTGTTTTAAGGCCCGGGCTTTATAGTTCGGACCACTATTAGGTACAATTGAAGGAAATTAATTGTTCTTTCACACTAGCCGTGTGTAGGACGCACTATGAAAGGGTAGAGCCAGACTGAAAAATTTAATGCCATAGCCAGGATTTGAGCCACAGATCTTCTGGTCTCCGTCCAGCCGCTCTAACCATTTGAGCTACTATGGTCAACGTGCCGATATGACATTAAATTTTCCAACTGACTCGTGTTTTCCCCGGTAAACCACTTAGGAGTTCTCAGAAATACATGAAACAACTACCTTAATGGCAACTTACTATGCTGTAAGTACTTTAAGAATTTAATGTCATGTCGGCAGGGAATTGGTGTGATTAAACTGCAATAGAAAGCATGTTCGGGTATAGTGAAATGTGGAACCTGGTTCGGGTTTTAAATCTTTACATAAAGTCTGACTTTGCTTCACTCCAGCATTGTGCTATGATAATTTTTTTAGCAATGATTTGCTGTTGGTTATGTTATAATTATTTTGTAAATATTTGAAATTTTCTAAGACATTTTATTGTTTGTTTTAATGTTTTCTTATTTTTTATTTATTTTTCTTCATTAATGGGAACGAGGAATCGTTTTTTTTTCAAATACATATTTATTATTTAGGTGATGGACATTGATGTTCTATAATTTAATGTGACGATGGTTTCCATTCATTGGGCGGAAAAGATAGTGTCTAGGTGCAATGGAAAATTCTGTAATGTTTTGGGTGTGTCAAACAATAAGTAATTTGGAAATTCATTGTTCTTTCACACTAGCCGTGTGTAGGATGCACTATGAAAGGATAGAGTCACACCAAAAAATTCAATGCTATTTATTGTACCTAATAGTGGTCCGTACTATAAATTCCGGGCCTTAAAGTACTTACAGCATTGTAAGTCACCATCTAGGTAGCTATCTCATGTGTTTATGAGAATTCCTAGTGGTTTACCAGGAGAAACACGAGTCGGCACGTTGGCCATAGTAGTTCAATGTATCAGAGCGGCTGGACGGGGACCAAACGATCCGTGGTTCAAATCCCGGCTATGTCATTGAATTTTACAGTCTGACTCTATCCTTTCAATAAGTAATTTATTTTTCGCTTGGATTACCAGTGTAAGGGAGCTCAAATAGGGTAATATAAGGCTGCATGAAACCGATAATTCCAGAAGTGATTAGCTTCCAGCGTTCCTTTCTCAGGAAATCAAACCCTTCTCTCTTTAATGTCACATTTTCAGGATGCTTCTGAATTACCCAGCATAACTTTTCCATTACAAAACGAATCGCACATCTTTAGAGTGACATCTTTTTAAAACTGAATTCCATCTGGAGTCTCCGAAGACGTGGTGGAACCTTCGGTGGGCACCATTTTGCGATAAAGCCTCTGAGCACCATCCAGATACTATGTACCTGTTTGCAAGAGGCAATCCTATGTTCCGAGGTATCCATTTTTGAACATAATTGGCATGTGTTAGATGTTGCGCGTCCATAATTTTTTTCCGCTGCTGGTATGATCTCGTTAAATATTTCGTATGCTGTCTTTTGCCAATCCGGAAGGAACGACTTTATTGAAGAGATCATTCAATACAATTTTCCATTCTCTATTCTCTTTCTCTTCAATCCGGGGTGTACACTGAGATGCATTGAGCAGCTGATATTGTTTTATGGTTGACTCGAAAACAGCGTGGTTATCGCTGGTCTCCAGCAGACATCTGAGAGATGGATAACAATGGGTTTAAAGCCGGGAGGCTTAAAGGCTTTAAGCCATCTGAGGGTTATGTATCTGTTCCTGCCCGAAACAACTCCCATCTATCGATGAACCATCCAGTGATTTGAAAGCAGTTGCAGGCCAGGCATTTCTTTCCGATGTCTACCAATCCACATCCACCTTTAGAGTGCGATATTCTCAACTGTGATCTCCTCTCCCTGTAGGCTTTACCAGTCCATAAAATCACTTAAACAATCATCATCTATATCCCTTCAATTCTTTATATGTAAATCAACTTTTAAGTTTACGTGAGAGATATGCGTTTAAGCAATACCCTCATATCACTATTCTTCAGGCAGCTTTTATTTCCATTCATCTGAAAGATGAACATAAAATATTTTCACACCATTTCCACTCAGTATTTCTACTTCCAGGGGAACCACTTTACAATTACTTGGGAAACAGCATCGGACTTATGTTAATAGTATCCGATTAGGTGTTTAGTTTAAGAAACAGCAATGCTGGTTTACCAGGACAAGTGAACATTTTAATTTTCATCTTACTTAAAGGACATAACTGATCTTTTAGCTTACCAAACCTTCTTAGAAGGAATCCAGAGAACCCTTCAGAGAACTCTTTAGATTGTTGTTGGTTACTAGAATTTGAAAATGAACATGACTCATGGATTACTAGTTTCAATAAATGTATTACATGTACTTTCTATAACAATTATGTACGATTTTGAATATAACAATAGCATACTGTCGCGATGAGGCGCACAAAAGTTTCGGTGCAGAGAGATAAGCGTGGCTTGTGTACACAAAGAGCCGGCAAATAAAGATAGCGGAGATAAAGGACTTGCCGGCACAAATTAAGTTATGCTTTTGGAAGGTTCGGGTTTTGTCTAGTGACAGAACATTCGATGTCTTGTTTATTCCAGAAATATCTAGTGATTGTTACATAAAAGTCTTGATTTATCAATGAGGTATTTAACGAAGTGAGGACTCGCCAAGTGGCTGTCGTAAACAGATGTTGTAACGAGAGCTTATGTTATCAGAACGCTGTGTGGTCATCCACCTTGTTAGATTGTGATTGTGTATGGGATGTCATACTGCCGCTGTGAGTGTATTTCTACGCAAATAAAGGAAGTTTGTAATTTCTGCAACTTGGACTTTAATTCTACGAACCAACAAAGTCACAATATTGCTAAAAGTAGGCATGCGTAATCTTCCTTTGTACTTTTAAGGTGTTTATTCATAATTTATATCTGATAATTTTGAAATAATGTCAAACTTAGGATTTAATTGTTTTAGAAAGAATAGAAGCTCATAGGGTTGACTGAACAACTATTTGAAAGTACGCCACATTTAAACCAGGCATTTTAAAATTCAATTGTTTATGAAAGGAATATCTGAATTTTAAGTATAATCTTTAACAAATAAATGACAAGGAAAATAATTCAAAGCAGTGTTAAGATCATGCATACGAACTTGGAATTTGCTAGGATCCCATTAGAGATTCACGTCAAGAAGAATAACAATTTAGTGGATTCTGGAGGTATACGTTGCTGCGATGCTTCAATAAATCTGAATGAATAAAGTAATAAGGGAAAGGAGGTCTGTTCAAAATTATGATGTACTACAAAAGCAACCATATTTGGACATGCAAACACAAATTGCTGAACTTACTTTAACGATATATAAATGGATTCCCTCCAATAAGAAACACGAGATCCAACCAAACAAATTGAAAGGTCAGAGTTCAAGAGGCAATAGTAATAAGGCAGAAGACAAGAAACAAGAAAACGCAACTAGGCGTAGGTCGCTACTTGAGAAGTGAATGGAAACAGAAGGACAAGGAAAAGGTTAGACATTCATTTAATATACAGACAAGGATTTGATAAGTTAAAGCTTCAGTATCTCCTTTCATCTTCATAAAATCCATTTTTTTGTACTTTACGTCTTCTAACATTAAGTCATATCGGACGATGAATGGAATGGGTGACATGATGCTCAAATGGGCCCAGGGTCCGTAGAGCTTAGAGCTACCCGACATCCGTCCTTCAGGATTAGTGAAAACCCTGGAAAAATCTTATATAGGTAACTCACCCTGACCGAAATTTGAACTCGGGACCTCTTGAACGTGAAGCAGACACGCTACCATCTACGCTACCGGTGCGGGCTGTACGGAACAGTGATTTTATATGCACACGGAGACCCGTTGTAGTCAGAGATTAGATTATCTGTGCCTCGTGCTCGTATGAAAGGAATTTATTATAGAAAAATACGAGATAACAATTTGTGTCTTGACTTATACATCTGTTGTGCAGCATGGGGGTATTCCCACTTGAAACAGGAAGGGTGTTTCCGAAACTCCCCCCTTCCTGTGTGAAATCAAAGCCTGGGCGAAGAGGGTCCATAATGCAGTGCGGCACAAGAGAGACAGACTTATGACCCTGTGTTTATACCGCCACCAGCACTACGTTATGCTCTACTTACCTCTTCTGATAATTATCATCACCACCAGAAACCGCCCACTGAGCACCAGTTAGCCAGCATTGTCTCGCTTCGCCCTAGTTTATTAGATGCGTTCGCAATGTCAGGCAAAATCGCTACCCTGTATTAGCATGCCAAGCACCCCTGACTTTTGCATGTAACAAAGCCTGACCATGGTAAACACTGTTGTGGAATAGGTCCCTTCCTTTCAGCCATGTTTTTATAACTTAGTTGATACCTCATAAGAACATTTTATCTCTAATTTTAGTTTGTTTCTCCATTAAAACACATAACGTGTATTTTAAATATATTTGAAAATAAAACTGCATCTGCCATTTGTACTATGAATTCTGCTACACTTTACCAAAAGCGTACAGCCATATGAATTCTTCTACTGTTGTACAAACTTCTAATTAGGATTAACATTTGATAAATTGTTTTATTGGATATTTTCTTATACGTTCATTGGGAATGAAGGAATGCAGCAGCCTTCAGCCATAGTTATAGGACGTGGTCACTCTGTGACGAATTCTAAACTCCTTTTTATTTTAAATTACGTCCTCCAATGTTAAATCGTATAGGACGATGTGTGGAATGGATGAAATGATGCTCAAATGAACCCAGGATCCATAGAGTCCTACTTTCGTCTTTCAGGATAAGGAAAAATCATGGAAATACCCTTATCTAGGTAACTCTTCCTGATCGAGTTTCGAACTCTGGACCTCTGGAACTTGAGGCAGACACGCTACCATCCCCGCTACCGAGGCGGGCAAAACTTCCTTTTCTTTACATAGCCAAAGGAAAAAAAGAATTACAATGACCTCTTATTTGAAGAATATATGGGTATTTGAAGCTTAAAACCAATGACACTCAATTTCTAGGAAAGCTTTAACTCCACAAAAATAAAATATATTACATATAAATTGTCTTTTGATAATCGGGTTTTTTGTATATTAAGATTTTGTTTATCTCTTCGGTTTATCAGTTATGCAAAATTCATGGATAGAGACGGAATTCTCCGAAGGCACTTTACAAAAATACACCATATATTATGCAAGTTTAATTTCATGAAAATGTCCCAAAATTATGCTATTGAAATAAAATTGCTAGAACCATATTTGTCGCTACCGCTTTGACACTACAATTTTAAAAATTTTCTATGTATATGGAAATTAGAATATGATTTTAATACCACATTCTTGAAAGGCGCGGAAATTAAATATGAAAATCGATTTTTAGCCGAATTTCCATTTTGACCATTTCTGAAAAGTGTTTAACCTTTCCGACGTTCAGAGGGGCTCCAGGTGAACTCTCTACATCGAATTTTTGGATGAAATGCAATATTTAACCCAAATTAAACGTATGTAGTTACCAACCTCAGCATAGCGTGGTCATAAAAATAAGATAAATCGTAGTACACAAGCGCTATGAAACACTAATTTTAATACAAGAGAAAGGGCGTATATAGCTCTACTTTGAATACAAATTTCAAAACGTAGTTGAAATGCATTGTGCAGCACAGAACGGGATGGAATCGACATTATATAGGACTTCAAGTTTCACAGCATTGATGGATGATTATTGCGCTTTGTACAATCATTCATGTCAGTGAGATTAAGGTCGCGTCCAAATCTATGGGGCGATACATCCATCATAAATATAATGATCCATCTGAATTACCTAACTTGGAAAACCTATTAAATTGTTATATAACTTATATCATAGAAAAACCATATTTTTAAAGTACTGATAATATTGCAAAAAAGATTTCAGGTATTATATTAATTTGAAGGCATAATATGATTGATCCGTTTTTAAAAGGGTTCGTGTTAGTCTTAATAAATTCTATTATGAACGCAATTATGAATTATGAATGCAATAGCTTACAAAATATCAAGCTTTTTCCAAGCTAATCTAGGTTTTATACTATTAAAACTCTGTAATTTTGAACTCACTTGACGTTCCTATATATCTTGAACATATGGCTGTCGTACAAAAGTACGTGGTACGTCCAGAAAGTAAGTTCTGTTTCGTAATAAAATTAAATTGTGTGTAGATATAGAAAAAGTATTTATTCCACAAAATTCTAAAACGCTTAAACTACTTTTCCACATAACTGCCGAAATTTTTCAGGCATTTGTCATAGCGAGGCACAAGTTTTGGTATACCGCCTTCATAGAAGTTTGCCGCCTGTGTCTTCAAGCAGTTGTAAACAATTTCTTTCAGCTCTTCGTCATTGTTGAAGTGTTGACCGCCAAGGAAAGATTTGATATGCAAAAACTGATGAAAGTCGCTAGGAGCGAGGTCAGGGCTGTACTGGGGGTGGTCAAACACGTCCCAGCCAAATCCCTGTAAGATGTTTTTCGTCGCATTTGCTGTGTGTAGTCATGCGTTGTTGTGAAGAAACACAACACATTATGACAGCCCATAAATTTCAATTAGTTTCACTTTCCTAGCATACAGAAAACGAATGACAGATTTGATTTCACAAGCGGCAAGATTTTCAATCAACGCCAACATTGTAAACAATCACAACAAAGTGTACGTGGCTGACAGCGATCTCACAATGGCACACGTTTCTTCTCCTTGATACAGAGCGTCTACCACGCATTTGCAGAACTGCGATCGCAGCGCTGCAGCGCAGATAAATTGAAACAGAACTTACTTACTGGACGCCCCTTGCATATTCTTCTATCTACTTTAGGCTGATCATGTTCTTCACGTGTCTTGTTTTAAAAATCAGACTGTAACAGGTTTTGTAGTCATGTTGATAGAAATATAGAAAATAGATTACCAAGAAAACATTGAACTATCGGCCAGTTGAAATATACCTATATATAGAGGTCCTAAACAAAGCCCGGAACAGGTATTGAAACCTAATCCTTAAAACGAAACGACAAATTTATGCCGTTTTAGAGACTCAGATGCACGCCAGGATTTCTTCAATTAAAATATTAACCTTTATTAGATAATGAATCGTAATATCTATAACCGTGCCGATTATTTTCCTTACGTTTTGTGTATCGTATTTTAAGAGATGTGTCTTTTAAGCTACCGCCGGGCACTTGGCCCGCTGCCTGAGAGATAGCGTTCTGGTCGCTGGGCAAGCAACCACTGGCTGGAGTCTCTTATATAGAATGGAGTTCCTGGCTGGTCCCTGAGCCGGATACTTGGTGTGTTTTCCTTTGGTAATCTCTGCTATTTTCTCCTTCTTTATTATGTACTTCTGAGCAATTTACTTGGCTCTAATCACTGGTATTTCGGTGTTTTCTTTAAATCCAGGCGTGTTTATGTTCAGACGGCGAGGAGTGCAGTTTCGGGAAATGAAGAGTTAGTTTTGTTTTCTTGGACTTGAACCATTAAATGGGGTTCGTATCTGGCACTGATTCAAGTAAGTGGAAAAGAAGGCTAAGGTTCAAATTTTGCATTTTGTTCTTGTAAAGTTTTAATTTGATTACAGATATTTATTCTGTCATAACTATATATTTTGTGTTTAAAAGAATGTTATGATGTAAAATACATCATTGAAAGTGCAGTGACGAGTCATATAAGGAAAATAGAGAACAGGCAGCAGCTGTTCCCGTATAAATTGTTCAATTTTGAGTTAACGAATTTGTACCTGGGTACAAATGAACGAAAGTTTAACAAAACTGTTTCTTTGAAAAGTTTAGTTTAATAAGTAGTATACGTTCATTCAACGGTATGCAAACAGGTCTCAAGCAGTCTTTTGGAACTTAAAAGTTGAATTTTGTACTTTTTCTTTTTCCTATGCAGATTTTTTGAAATTCCAAGTCCTACACATGATGCACATTTTATTAAATTTCCTTAATATTTAAAGATAAAAATAATTTGGCCAGGAGTGTTTTTCAAAGTACTTTTAAGGCATTAATTATTTCATACAATTTTCAAATTAAGATTACCTGCTAAATTTATGTTACAACATTAATAAATTTTTCATACTAAAATAAAATTGGAACCAAAAAGAGGAAGTGTTGATTTTTTATAAATAAATACTTAAACTAATAATGTTGTTGACTAATAATATTTATGAAGCTTTTCTTGCTTGCCATTTTAAATCTTACTTGTGATGAATACCTGAAGTAAAACAAAACAATAGACTACAGTTTGGAATAAACTTTAAATACAGAACAGTAGCTATTGTAGTTACAAGCAACTCCACAAGTGAGATTAATCGGTTTAACAGAGAATATTTTCTTTAACTTGAAAGTTTTTCATTTAATAAGTCTAAATACTTTGTTGCTGATCGGTAGATATTTCGAAATCTACAAAGTATTATATTAATTGAAATCCTTGAATAACTTTTATAATACCTAAAATTGACCAAGTGAACATTTTCTTAACTTTGACTTACACATTTAAAACTTGTATAGCTTAAATATGAAATGTGGTATGTGCCAGACTTTATACTTTACCCTTTTCCTTCTTACTCTTTCTCTTCCGTTCTCCATCGTTCGGTCTTTACTACCGCCAGTAATTCTCGCCGGGTGACGCAGTAGCTCTTTTCTGCCTTGGATAGCATCTTGCTGTAGTAGGCTATCACCCGCTCGTGGCCGTCCTGAACTTGCGATAGGACACCTCCAACGCAATGGTCGCTGGCGTCGGTGTCCACAATGAAGGTGCCACCTGGTTGTGGAAATCCCAAAATAGGAGCTCTGCACAGTGCCTTCTTCAGGTGCCGGAAAGCGCCTTCGGCGTCCTCCGTACACACATAAGGTCTGTGTTCCTCTGTTAGGCGGGTAAGGTGTTTGTCGAAGTTGGAGAACCCCTTTATGAAGCGGCGGTAATAACTGCACAGCCCTAGGAAACTGCGTAATTCTCTCTTATCCTATGGCCGAGGCCAATCTCTCACGGTCTGTGTCTTCTCCGGGTCTGTGGCCACTCCGGTCGGTAAGACTATGTGTCAAAAGTAGTTGACTTCTTTGCGGAAGAGCTGGCACTTCTTTGCGTTTAGCTTCAGGTTAGTTGCCTACAGTCTCTGCAACACCTTGCTCAGGTTGTTGTTCACCGTTTCCGTCTTAGTTGTTAGCTCGGTCATTTTCGCTGTTATCGTCGCGGCCAAGTTATTTGCCGTCTCCAACTTCTCTAGAATCTGTGCCATTGCGGCCTCCATGACGTAATGTCCCACTTCTGACACCAGTTGTGTTAGTAGAATAAAAAGTCTTATTCCGATTTTCTAAATGTTCTTTATTTGCGTAGAAACACACTGAGTAGCAGCAGAATTACATCACATATCACAATCCACAACACTAAGGTCGATGTAAATAGCAAACAGCTTACTCAACTTCCACTGTTTACAACATTCTTGTTACATGTCTTTACAGCTGCTTACTACTCACGACTGAGTCGTCGCTCTCATAAATACCTCATTGATAAATTCGAGAGACTTCTGGAGCAAATAAGAAAAACAATTATTCTCTGTCAATCGAGATAGCACTAGAACCTTCCTTGCGTGAAACCCTATCTGGACAGGCAAGTCACTTATCTCAAGCGCTATGTTTATCTGCTTATGCAAGCTCTGTCCGACTGTTATCTTTGTCTGCAGGCTCTTTGTGTACTCAAGCCGTGCTTATCTCTCGGCACCAAAATTTCTGTGCTTTTCACCGAGACAATATTATGTTGATTTTAAAATAGGTTTCAAGTACTTTAGTCAAAAAGTACCTTTTCCAAAAATCGCATTTCATGTTAGTTCTACTTGGAACAACTGTTCATCAGATAAAAGGCGCTATGGCTTATATTTATGCTTATTTTCAGATGGTGGAAAAACTTTAGAGTAGTGTTCGCAAATGTCTGTCGATTTATTGAAGTCATATCTCCTGCTTCAGGCTCGCATGCCAGCCCGGCACACCGGTAATGTTAGTTGTTTATTGCAGGGATTTAGAGGTGATATAAATTCCATTTCGTTAGGAGCTGTCACTCGTATAAACTGCATACGTAAACTGCCATGTTTATTACAGTTTCCAAACTCTCCAGACGGAAATGCGATTAGAATCTGGAAACCTTTTTGTTAGAAACAACGCCCCAATCACAAGCAAACAGGATATGTGTGCCGATGTATGTAGGACAAAGTAGCTTTTAACTGTTCATTTTTAAATATCTGCTTTTGATTTACGGAACCCATCATCATAATCATGATCATCACATGGTAATGCATTTTCAAAGTGATATTAGTATTACTAAATCATGATACACACACGAAGTACAGTGCGATCCATATAAACCTGAACCATTTCATAGGACATAACCTTTTAACTAATAATAGGACACAGCTGAAACTTTGGGAGAATATAATACACAATCGGGAGATTACATTGCACCATTTACATCTCAGAGAAAATTTTGGAAGTGTCATCCACCAGGATCTATACATGTTTACACTCGTATCACCATATTCTCTGAAGTATTACGGAATTTTTCCTCACCAATGTTACTTATTTAGGTTCGAGTGGATTCTTTGAGATCATCAGTTGTCCGTGGCCTATTCTTGTACACTCTATTTTTAGATACTTTCACTAGAAAATATCCGGTGAGTTTATATCAAGAGATCTGGAGGGCCACAGACGTTTTGAGATTGTTCGATTATCAAAGAAACTGGTTACATGTTCCATGGTGTCATTAGATGTATAGCACGTTGCTCCATCTTGTTCGAAATAACCTTTTTTTTCAATTCGATATCATCTCGTAAAACTTCAGAGAATATGGTGAGACATGTATAGATGCTGGTGCAGGACACTTCCAACATTTTCTCTGAGATGTAAATAGTGTAATGTAATATACCAATTGTGTATTATATTTTCCCAAACTTGCACGTGATGGTTCCGGTTTATATGGATCGCAATATATAACGATAATGATAATGCGATATTGATGATGATAATGATAATGATAATCAATAATAATAATGATGATGATGATAAAATTCTACACCTTGTCAGATCGGATAATAAACGAAAATGAATGTTAGTACATCAAATAAACGTGACACACAGTGACAATGTTACAATTCCAAAATAATTGTACATCAAATGAATGCAACTGAAGCAAGAGTGCCTATATAATCTGCTACATTATTAATATGTGTGTTTGTAATTGGTAATGCTTTTCATCATTGAGGAGCCAAATTCTGCTCCGGATATTACATATAAAAATTTAGTTTCATTTCATAAATTACTGAACGATTATGCAGAATTTGTTATATGTGAACACATTGGAGTACTGGAGTAATTTATTTGCAAAAAGGGTTGGTATATCAGCTGACAATGTTGCAAAAGAGTAGTTACAGCAATGAGAACATTACAATACAACATATTACAATAATAAATACTGACGATAATTCATTCCAAATGGTATATATTCAATGTTAGATGACTAAGACACAGCAAACGTTGCCTCTGCGACACCAATTCCAACGCACTTTAATTCTTTATGATTGTTTATTTATCAAGTTCTCAAATAAATACTTACTGCATTTTTAAGTTAACGTCATTTAGAGTAAATTAATAGTTTTTTTAAAGAGAGGAATCTTTGTTCAGCCAATGCTGAAATTTATCACAGATATTTCATAATTAAATACTTAAAATATTGCTGCTTTCAAACATCGCAGACAATGCGCAATTCCAAAAGTGATTAACTAGATGGCCTGTTAGAGAGAAATTGTTGTATTGACGTCTATTTTATTGCCCCTTCCTTCGGTAAGCAGATATGACATCATGCGATAAAACAGTTGCGGAACAAAACGTGGCAGAGATAAGTATTTATTTATTGTCATATTTTAACGCAAAGTAAATGCTGTTAAGCTTTCAAACACCATTCCAGATTCCAAACTGACATGGGGACACCATTCTTCGGAAGTTTGCTTCAGATACGGCACAATCAATTACTTTGGAGTAATTTGCTGCAAAAAAAAATGTAAAAGGTTTGAATCCATAGGACTTATTGAAGTGTTTACTATTATGCGTTTCAAATGGGAAGAGTTCTGGAGCCCAGCTAATTAGATGCCATATCACACTCAGCGTTGCCAGCTTGTTACCTCACTCTTTTTATATTTACCTCTCTCTCGCACACTCACAACTTGCACGTCTGCTTGGCGCTAGATTTAAGGCTTAGCGAATTATATTTTACAAACTTTTGCAATGATGCAGTTGCCAAAATAAAAATTAGAAAAACATTTTCGCAAATTATGTATATTTTTAAATACTATAACTATAATTGTAGTTTATGAATTACCTGCTTTTCTAATTAAAATGCGGTACATACTTGTTCTACCTACACCACACGCTTCAGCAGTAAGCCGTTGAGCATTTTTGAAATCGAGCTGATTTCTATAGTCCTCATTGCCCAATTTTTTGAAGAACGTCTACACCTTAAAAACAATACTTCGAGCCTGACTTCGCAATAATTGTATTTTTGGCTTGCCACTAAATTTACCGCAAGAAGCCATTGCACTATTTAACTCTTACTCTACTGTTGTGTACAGAACAACTGAATGATATTGATCTGAACTCTCCAGAGTAAATAAACACTTCTTATCCAGCATTCATTCATAAACATAAGCATACAGCATTCCACAGGGTAACAGGAAATGTAGTGTTTGCTCTTTCTCGAATTTAACACCTTGATCTATTCACAGTAATTCTTTCATCACGTCATGTCTGTAGTTTAAATTTCAGTTCTGAATAATTAAAAGAATATATACATACCTACACACCAACCACTTTGAACTCTCTAGAGTAAATAGAGATTACGAACCATTCATAAACAAAGATATAATGTGACCAGACGCGTTCTGCCAGGGCAGCAGGAAATTTGTTTCCTCTCGCTCGAATTGGCTTATTCAAAGAAATTATTTTACCACGTCATGTCAAACATATACATTTCAGTTCTGAGTAATTACAAATATACATACACGCATACATGCCAACCCATAATGACATTCATACAGGGCTTACGTTGCGATTTATTCTTATAATGCAGGTAATAGTGTTTTATTTATGTGTATTAGAAAAACTATTTGAGCTAAAAATGTGGGGTTTTCATAGTTATATTAGATACATTATTCTCTACCTTTCACATACTTCAGTTTTGGCGAAATCTGAATTTTTGTCTTAGCGCGAATAGTATTTCATACAGATAGATTAATTTAGCGCTCGTCACACACCACTTAGCGGGAATGCAATACCACGACACCGCAGGATTCCGATTGGTTGTTCGCCTAGTAGCTCTCAAGGAAAAGTACCTTCCCATTTGAAACACATATTAACGTATTTTTAATAATATTAATCTTAGGTGCTCTCATATATGCAAATAACTTGGTTATTTGCAACACCTTATTACTACAACAGAATAAGTTCCTATATCACTGGATACTACAGGCAGTTATCAGATGTTTATGGAGTGAAAGTATGTAATGTTATGTTGGAAAAAGTAAACTGTTTCACATTGCTGCTTTTCAATGTTCAATTATTTCCCTCCGGAGTACTAAATGCTAATTTTAACAATAAGCTGTAATCTACGAGCTAACAGTCAGCTTCCCAACACACAAGTTTATAATTTTTGACGCTAATATAATCATACGTTTAACCCTGAGGCACGACTTACTCAAATCTTCAGCTGTATTGCTTTGTAAACAGCCACTATCTGTAAATTAAATCGTAATTTCATTTTGTTCTTTTTATATTTGTTATAAAATACTACAGTTGACGTTCATGGCTGTACAGATACATTGAAATCAATCGAAAATACAGCCATGAATGACAAGGAACGTTAAACGAAAGTCATTTATTAGGACTGAAAGCTGCATATAACATGGCATGTATCCCTCTAGAGCAATAATAAAACCAGAAGGTATATTTTACCATA
The DNA here is from genome assembly GCA_030765055.1 of Mantis religiosa. NCBI lineage: Eukaryota > Metazoa > Arthropoda > Insecta > Mantodea > Mantidae > Mantis > Mantis religiosa. The sequence continues at coordinate 61,656,878 of CM060953.1, read as the reverse complement.
TCGAATATCATTTGGATGGTTCTTTCTAAGAAAGTAGACGGGAATAGCATGTAAGTTAATGCGACTCTTCTGATTTGTTGAAATGATCTCTAAAGGGATGTTTCGTCAACTTTAAAATATTTCATAAAGAAAGAATATAGAAAGTGGAGATCGATGATGGCAGTGCAGTATAATTCGAGACATGCTAAGAAAACTAATTTGAAGATACAACTTATTAACTAAGGAAAATGCTGATAATTAACTTTAATACTCATGTAAATGTTGTTCTCTCAACGTTATATTACTTACGATGACATTTATTTAAAAGTGATTCATAACTAAGTAAAAATTAGTTGGTTACACTAAATTTACGCAAACAGTAAATAATGAAGTAATGTGATGGAAAACAAAAGAGAGAGAAAGAGAGGGGGAGAGATAATCAGAGACAATTGACAAGTTCAGTTGCATTTAGAATGAAATGTGGCCAATACTATTACATAACACTGAGACAGAATTAATAGGACATCAGAACAAATTACTTCCCTCCTCGGTAGCATAGATAATAGCATGTCTGCCTCACGTTCAAGAGATCCCGTGTTTGAATCTCGGTTACGGCGAGTTACCTGGATCATCTCTTTTTATCCCGGGTTTTCCCTTATCGTTACAGAGGAATGTCGGGTAACTAAGCTCCATGGACCATGGACACATTTTATCACCATTTCACCCATTTCATTCACCGTCCGATGTGATTTAACGTTAGAGGACGTAAAACTACAAAAAAGTACCTCTCTGGTCAATATTAAAGTGAATTGTTTGGAACTGAGTGATAAAATAGAAATAATATGCAGTTTGGGACTGAGAAATTTGAACACTCTATGTACATTCTAAACCACACAAACTTCCGAGTACGACATTTAGTATTTCACCTACTTTTCATTTCCAATTGACTAATTTGTGATCAATCTGCAAAACTTGCGTTTGTAGTGCAATGTCGGTCTTGAATTTTTGGTTGAAATAAAATATTCCTCTACCTGTTACAGTTGGGTGCAATCGAAACAACAATTAACCCGTGCAGCGTAAGACGATGCCTTCTAGATTCCTAAAAAGAACTGCTTGTTTTTAAAGGTGCGGAAGTTAGCAACAAACTTCAAGACTTCATTTCCTTATCAACAAATAAATGAATACCAACAGTTTTATCAAAGTTATCTGCTGGATTCTCATTTTATAATGCAGAACATGATACAAAGGGAAGTAGGTGCCGTTGTCTGAATATTTAAAACCCGGAGTAAACGTAATTTTATTCCTGCGATCTTAATGGGGGAAGCTCATTTCCTTTAGCTCTTAAATTTCAGGAGTATTTACCTTGTCATGTCCTTTAACACACAGCAGTGCTCTTGTTGCAAAGTAAATTTCAAATAAGTATCACAGCAATACAGGAAAGCATGTTTTTGGTTTGTAGGTTCTGGAATAAGTAATTACGAGGGCTGTTCAATAAAGAAAGATCACAATTTTTCGCACTAAATTCAATCTTATTATATTCTGTTAGCTTAATGGGAAACAAACATGCCGTAGTAGTTTCATTGTTGGTACTCCTCGTTCCCGCCTGTGAGAACCAGGCAGAATCAGACATGTTCAGTGTCGCCTACCGCTGCATCAGAGGTAACATGCAGTTAAAGTTGATGATAAAGGAAGATCCGCAGTTTCTTTCAAACGTAAACACTGCTGATGAAACGGTTACATCATTTTTATCCTGAGAGCAAACCGCAGAGCTCAGTGTGGAAAACTCCTTCATCACCAACCACCAAAAAAGCAGAAGTGGTTGCTTCTACCGGGAAAGTTATTGTCATCTCATTCTTTGATATTCATGAAATAGTTTATCAACATGTACCTGCATACACATTAGTAACTGGATAATACTACAGGGATGTCCTGAAAACATTGCAAGTCCATATCATGTGCAAAAGACCACATGTCCATGAAGCAGGCTGGATGCTGCACCATCATAATGTACGGCCGCATATTACCAATATTGTTGCTGAATATGTTGCAAAATTCAACGTGAAGTGCGTCCCTCACCCTCCTTATAGTCCGCATTTAGACTCGTGTGACCTTTTTTTATTCCCTAGCTTGAAGAAACGCCTTCGTGGGAGGCATTATCGATCATCAGAAGCAGTGGTTAAGGCTGCGGAGGGGATTTTGAAGGATCTATCAAAATGGTTTTCAGCATGTCTCTAAAGACTGTCAGAAACGCTGGGACAAGTGCATCGCATTCAGGGGAGACTATTTTGAGAAGGGTCATCAAAATTATGAGGATGAGTAACGGTACGTTGTCAAAAAAAAAAAAAAAGTGATCTTTATTTATTTGAACAGCCCTCGTATTTATTGTACCTTAATATTATTGCGTGTCATAATGAAACCAGGTGATAAAGTCTCATAGCAATTAGTCATCTATTACACAGTAATAATATTAAGTAGTTTATGAAGACTGCATATTTTTAAAATGCGTGTTCTACAGAATAATTTTATTTAATAACGTTTTGCAGTACTATGATATAGATATTGTATCTTTAAATTCAATAGAGCATTGATAGTTTCCCTTTACTTTTAGTTTGTTTATAATTTCGATAAATTGTATTTATTTCTTACTGGCCCATCCGTTTCATATCACCAGCCTTTACGGATTTCAGTCACTTTGCCTGAAGTAAAACTTCAGTGAGCTTATTTCCTCCACATCTTCTCTATATTCACAAAGGTCCAACATACCTCTTATGCTTCATTAAAAGTGATAAAGATTTGGTGAATATTTTCATCTTCCCAAAATGTACACTCGTCACATCTCCTCACAAATGCTGATTCTTATGCCACTTTCATCTTTAACTTTTAACATCCATGTGCATTCTAATTCAATTATTAATATTTCCATATTATAGCAAAGGATTTTAACAAATATAAAAAACGTTTTTCCCAAATATGACTCATTTTAAAACTTTTTAAATTAAAGTTAAATGCATCACATTTATATACAACTAAGCAGAAGTACTTACCTAGAATCTCCTGTATCATAATTAAGTCACTCTTTGGCAGTAATTTATTCCAATGAACGAATTCTGCTATTTGAATTGTTCATGTAATACACACACAATCACTGCACTAAGTCGTCAGGCTTTGTCTTTCTCAATCTTGTTGATACAGTACTGGCATCCAGTAGCTCAATCACAACAGGGTTTGAATGGCTGTGAAATTGCCCTTTGTGCTTCATTGCCATGGTTCTTATTCCTTCACTAATGGTGTCTATTTGTGGACATTAACAGACGTTAATCCCTATGGATGTTTTCATTCCTGATGTACCATGGAGCATCAACAATACCGTATAGTACTTTGTTTTGAGAGTTTGGTATAAGCCCGGATTTGCAAGCAACACATCCAGGTAGGATTTAATTTCTTATTTGTCGTACGTTGAGAATATCTTCCTAACAACCCATACAATTGTATTACTTTATGTCAAGTCTTTCCTTCTTATTTTAACATATGCCTTCCATTTTAGCATCACGTGTCATACCAAAGTACTTAGCTTCGTTTGCATATGGAATTATTATTTTATTTATAAATACAGGTAGCATGTTTAATTTTCAACTTTTGAAAGTGATATGAGTTGATTTTGTCCCATTAAGTTTAATGTTTAATGAGCAACTTTTTATTGCAGGCATTGACTTTATTCACTGCAATTTGAAGTTTGCTGTTTACCATATCCTAAGTTTCCCCAACAGCCATAATGGTAGAATCATCAGCAAAGGAGGCTATTGTTGTTTCCTGATATTTTGGTATATCGTTTGTATATCACAGGTACAATGTTGGTCAAAGGACACTTACTTGTAGTACTCCCGCACATATTTCCTTCAAGTCTAAATATTCGCTTCCATATGTAACCCGAAATAAACTTTCTGAAGGATAGGACTCCAGTATTTCAGAGTATTGCTTTGGTAGTCAGCGTTGTTACTTAAAATTTAGTCAAACATGTCATACCTTATCAAAAGTATGGGACAATTCAAGAAAGACTACAAGAAATTTTCATTTTTTTTTCTCACTGCAACCTACTCTCGGCTTCTTTCCTGGATTTCTTTGTCTATCTCCACCCCTTTTCTATTTGTACTTATTTCACGCCTATCACGTGGTTTATGCTACATTTTATTGGAGAGTTTATTTCTACTATTTTATCTTATTGGACATTTCCATTCACCTTCATCTATGCAGTAGTCACGGGTCCACCCCTAGTGTTGTATGGCCCCCTGGCGTCACAACGGTACTGCATCCTGCTTCTATATATTTTCCTTAAAACTCGGCATTGTTTCTGGCTTCATGCCGTCACAGGAATTTTGGCCTTTATTGTCCTATTGTTTACTTATCCGGCCTCGTCTGCCCGTTCTGACTTAAGGCAAATTTTCCCTATATGTATTTCGTTAACACGTTATTCTTATTACAATATTCCTTTTGACTTCATTTCTTATCTCTTATATTCCCAATTGCTTATTAATAAATTATATAATTTTATCATCCCTTTCTTACATTCTTCTACGGGAAACCTATTGTTTCTGCTTGAAGGCCTATATGACTTCTTATCATTAGGATTTTCCCCTGCCTTTAGGATCATAATAACTTCGGACAATTTCCACTATATCGGCTCATAGCTGTGATAATAGCATTTATAGTATATAAAACTCTTTAGGCATCTGTCCTGTGTTTAGGTCGTATCCATGAGCTTTCTAAAATTTAAATTTTTAATTTCCTGTTTGAGCTTTTCAGAGTTACTAACTTAATTTCTGCAATATCAAATAAGTGGCTTATTACAGTGTTCTCATCACCTGTTTATCTGAATCATAAACCTAAGTTTCTCCTCCAGAAACTGAGAAAATATATCTGCTTTCTCTTTATCACCAGTTGCATAATCATTATTATTTGTTACGATACATAAAACTTAAGAACCTAAACTGGTCCGAAGAAAGATGTCAACGAATGCATCAACATCTCACTGAATCTTAAATTAAGCTCCAATATTCAAGATTTCTAGTTCTATGATTCGTGAAGAAATGAATGACACAGTTATTAAGGTTCCATTTAAAATATTAGCTGCTCTTGATCTGACCACTGAATAAAACGGTTGTGAGCAGGGCTAGGAAGTTCGTACCGGTCGCCGCTCCCTATACAGTGTGTGACCGATCCTCTTCCGGCGTCCAAAAAAGTCATAGATAAGAAACGCACAGCGGAGAGGCATTGAAACCGGTTGCTCAGAGAATAAAAAATGACTTATAAGATGTTCGTAAATGACATCTATTTAGATCATTATGTAAAACATACAAATTCTTATATAGTGAATACGGGTTTGTGTCTGGCTGATCTCATTTTTAAATAGGCACATTGTGGCTACACCTAAGCAATTACAACGTGGGTTGTAATATTTCCTGATCAAATATAACATAATATCCAAGTAATAAAATTAATTTGTTAAATATCTGAAGACTCTCACTACACAAAATGCCAAAGCAGGAATCTTACTACATATTTGCTCATCTCAGTAATTTACCTCTGAAGCCTTTCAACTTAAAAACTCATTCTATGTCCCGTAAAACAAAATTTCATTGATTGATAATCTGTTGCAAATTCGTTACTGATTTCAGCTAATTTAGTTTATAGATTTGGCTTTTCTCTTTTCTATGTTTTCTGAAGTATTCCAATTAAATATAAATGTAAATAATGAAGTAAATAAGGAAATGAATATGTGCATTTCTAGAAAACATACAATGGTTTTACAGCAAATTTAGTTGCTCATCTTTGAAACACAACAAAGGTGTTATTCGAATGTCTTCCTTCCTACCAACGTGCTCTGTGGCATGCACTTACACCTGTTATACAATAATGAGTTGCATTCTTAGATGAACCTTGCCCTTGCTAGTAACGCTGCATGATATAGCCATGCCTGGCCGCTCTTACACTGCACAAGGAAATCGGTACGAACTATAAGATCACAAAATATTTTTGCCAGTGTAATAAATTGAGGCAACCTATAACCTTAGACATGAAGATCATAGCGGCACCAGGTGTTAACGCCAAAACTTGAGATTTTTAATTATTTACAAGTATGAAGGCGTTAATTATATGTTGTGTGTGTGTGTGTGTGAGAGAGAGAGAGAGAGAGAGAGAGAGAGAGAGAGAGAGAGAGAGAGAGAGAGAGAGAGAGAGAGAGAGAGAGAGAGAGAGAGAGAGAGAGAGAAGAAAGAAATTAACTCTCCTGTGACAGAAAAAAATTCAGTCATTGAAATACATTTATTTATTTAAAAATCATTGTAATATTTATGAGAAACAGCCTTAACTCAAAGATAATTTGTTAAAACAAACTAATACTGTGGCATCTTTTCGAATACGTGGACCATTGCACTTCCATTCGTTAAAAATATAATATAAACAAAATTTAATGCAGTTTTAGCAACATGAAAGCACTGCTGTATTGCCATATATCATCGCAACCTCATTTTAATTGTTTCCATGCTCCAATTGACTTGATGCTACGTTTTCTAGGCATTTTGAATAGGTACGGGAATGTTATGTTCATGCCAGAAGTTCAACTCCTAGCGTGCAAATGCTTCTATGGAATGGCCTTTACCTTTTCGCTCATGGGATATTCGTAGATATTTACTATAGCAATGTGTTTAACGACGCAAATACGATAGTTCACTCGGAATGGGATCGGAAATCCGATAACCTTAATGAGAATCCCAGGCGTGATCCGAATCCTTCAAGCTAGATTCAAAGTTTCTTCTGCCGAACAAAGCCAGCGGGAAATACTTTCGCTTTAAAGTATCTGCTACATCTAACAACTGAAGAAACTATTTTTTACATTTAGTGATGTGCAAAATACACAATTAATTGGAACTAAGATTTATAAAGTATTAATTTTATTTTTATATGCTCTCCACGAGCTATTTACCTTCAGAGTTTCAACAAATGTTTCTTACATAGATTAATTTCTTTGTGAACTACTTCATAAAGATTGAGTAAATACTCAATTCTAGTCCAAGCTTTATGTCGCCATTTCACTAAAAATACATGCTTTAATCCGTTTATCTACATCCAAAAGCACCTATTAAAAATCTCCACGTGTATATCCACGATCAGCATAAACCCTAAAGAAACTTTCGTCTTTGTTCTAGAAGTTAGAATAAAAGTATCTCTAAATAAAACATTTAGATAACTGCGCAGATATTTTATTCAACCTACAGAGGATTTTACAGGCTACTCGCATAAATTATGTTTCATTTTACATAAAACATTAAATATAAGGAATTTTCCACCACATGTTGCGCAGTTTCGGATTTTGAAAATTTTGCCGCTCTCTTGGAAAATGCTGCAAATAATTATGAATTTTAACCAATTAGAGTCAACTGAAAATATTCAAAATCACGGCCGGTATTTGAACCACGGATCTCCTGCTTTCCATCTAGTCGCTCTAACCCCTTGAGCTACCATGGCCAACAAGCCAACTCGACATTACTCTCCAATTGACTCATTATACTTTCCCGGTAAACTTAGAGTTCTCATATTGAGATACATATATGTGGCGACTTACTGTTGTAAGTATTTAAGTACAAGGATTTTATCATTGAAATTTTGATATTAAATTTATATTGAGGAATTAATCCTATTCAGAATTAATCATTTTAAATACATTCCTGTTTTATTTGGATGTTTTAATCAATCAGAGTCAACTGAAAAATTCAATGTCATTGCCTGATTTGAACCACGAATCTCCTGGTTTCTGTCCAGATTCTCTAACCCTTTGAGCTACCATGGCCAAGATAATGACGTGACATTAAACTCTCCAATTGACTCATATTTTCCCGGTAAACTATTTATAGTTCTCATATTCGACATAAACATTTGTGACGACTTACTATTGTTAAGTATTTAAGAACAAGGATTTTATCATTGAACTCTTAATGTTAAATTTATATTGAAGAATTAATACTGAAATTAAATTATGAATTTTGTTAATAGCTTGACATTGTTTTTGCAGATATCACATGTTCTCTCTCTCCTTCTCCGGCTTTGTCTCACTCACGGCAGAAAGAAACACGGATGCTCCATTTTCAAGAAATGCTACATATTTGTATTGAGCAACTTTAAGGCATGTGTTTCTAGGGAAACATCGTTATTAGCATTTTGAATGGAATGTGGTATGCACTTCCTCCTCTTACTTCTTTGAATTAGAAGATTAATTCAACATACTGCTCCACGTAATGCTGAAATTCCTTTCAATATTAAATTGGAGGTTTTACCTAGCTTACCCTTCGATGAAAATGCAGCACGTTATTCTGTCTGTGCATAAATGACAGATGACTTCTTTAATTTCCTATTCCCATCTATCGTCTTTGAAATGAATGCAGTGAAACAGGAAGAGGAAGAATAGCTGCCTGCAAACCCAATCTATAGACTTCTACATCTACTTGTCATGAATTATAAACGCTTTTGTTCAGCGTCTTATGAAAGAAGGCAGTCGAGCAGAATATCTCCCTTAGAAACAGCTCGTTTATAAGTGTGCAGGAACGAGAATTCGATAGCTGGCTTCTTACAAAGTTCATGGATATTAGAGATGAACAGATAATTAGAAACCGAGAACTAAATTTTCATGAAACATATAGGTATGCATGAACGCTGTCCTCTTCACCTATATTGAATAGTGGTTTTACTTTTATAAGATTTCCACCTTCGACTGCTCCCAGGACGTAACATCATGTTTCTGACGGTAAAAGCAATTTAGAGCCATTAAAATGAATCAATTAACTACGTTATGGTAGATCTGAAATGAAAGGACGTTCGGACTCCGCCTCTGAGATAGACTTACACTAGGATTGGTATTAAGGGAAGGCTTAACGAATAACATAATTGACAAGGAGAATAAAAACGTTCAAATGGAGGGAGGAACAGAATGTTTTATACATGACAAATTCAGTTGTAGAGCAAATTATAGAAAGGGGTATAGGCCTGAACATTAGGGAAGATCGGGACGGAAAAGCATTGGAACTACTGTAATTACTAGTAAAAAGGGGCTGGGAATAGAAATGAAAACAAGACAAAATAAGAAACAAAGAAATCAAGGGTGGTATGATGAGGAATGCAGAGCAGAGAAAAAAAAGTATTTAAAGATCCTATTAAATGGAGGAGAACAGAAGAAGAAGCAAATAGGAAACATCTGCTGGTTAGGAAATGGGGATATAAACATTTAATAGAAACAAAAAGGAACGAATGGCAGGAAAAGTGGGGAAAAAGTTAAAACAAGCTATAGAGGGAAAGGATGGAAAAAATATATGGGAACATGTATAGGTGTAGTCAGGAAAGAGGAGGCAAAAATGAGGTTAAAGCAAATGAATGGCAGAGATATTTCAGGGAGCTGTTAAGGGAGGGAAGAAAATTAAAATTAAAAATAAGAGATTTGGGAACAATAGAAATAGCAAATGAAGATCTAGATAGGAAATTTATAATGCAAGAGGTGCACCAACAATTAAAATCTATAAAAAAGGGAAGGTAGTAGGACTCCATGGTATACCAGGGGAATTTTGGAAATTGGGGAAACAAAAAAGGGCTTAGAAGTAATGACAAATGTGCTGAACAAGATAAAAGAAAGTGATGACATACCAGAAAGCTGGAAAAGAAGCATGATCGTACCTGTTTATAAGGGTAAGGAAGTGCAAATAAACCATAAACCTACAGGGGAATAAGTCTGTTATCTATATTAGGAAAAACATACACAGGAATATTAGCAGAAAGGCTAAGAATATGGGTAGAACAGAAAAGGAAGATGTCTGAATATCAAGCAGGTTTCACGAAAGAAAAACAGGCATTAGATAATATGATCATAATAGACCATAATATACAAATACTTCAGAAAGAAGAGAGGAAGGGTATATATGTTCTTTGCAGATATTGAGAAAGCTTTTGATACGATAAATAAGAAAGCTCTCTTTGGAAGTTCAAGATGAAAGGGGTAAGTGTAAAATATATGAAAAACTAGAGAAAGTCTATGAAGGGGTGGAGTTTTACATAAGGTGGGAAAAATATCATTAAGGAGATGCCAGAACAAAATATAGGCCTCAGACAAGGATGGAAAATGAGTCCAATTTTATTTATAGACGAGATAATAGACAAGGTTAAAGAATGAAATCAGCACTGCCCGGTAATAGCAAACAAAGAAATTCCTGGATTGCTATAGATTAGATTAGATTAGATTAGATTAGATTGATTTGCGTTCAGTAGGTTCACTTGTAGCCAGAAAAGGCTGTGAACATTGAACATGTCTAGAGGTATAAAGTTTAATAGCGTATATATGTACAAAAGTTAACATAAGACACATGTTATAGTATACAGGCAATATGAACAACCATATGGAAAACAAAGCAGGGATAATTATATTTGATACAAAATGAAACACTTTTTAAACCAGCTTTCACTTAGCTTATGCCAGTACGTCTCAACCTTTTTGCAATGGATACCATTCTTGTTATTTATTAAATACATATAGATTAAAAATAAACTTTCAGCTTTCATCAAATATTTATAAGTAATGATTTGTCATTGTAATAGTTAGATACTACTTATAGAGCTACAGAAGCATTATCAGGATAATTTGTCATTCAGATAATGTTGTACAGAATAAAAAGATTTTCTCTAACAGCTTTTTTAAAAGCACCGAAATTATCAACTTTTTCTTTAAGAACATTAGGAAGTGCGCCAAATATTTTGATAGTTTCATAATACACACCTTTCTGGAAGCAAGAAAGTTTAGCACTGGGATAATGGATTTTATACTTTTGTCTAGTGTTTATTTTGTGAATTACATTATTTGTTGCAAATAAGGCACGATTGCATACAAAGAATTTTAGGATCGAGAATATATACATGCAAGGAAGCGTTAATATCTTCAATCTTGTAAAAAGATCTTTACAGGAGCATCTGGTGTGGGTGTTAGTAATGATTCTTATAACCCTCTTTTGCATAAGGAATATTTTTTTTACTTTCTACTGAGTTGCCCCAAAATAATATTCCATACTCCATAATAGAGTTAAAGTATGCATAATATACCAATTTAAGTGTGTCAATAGAACTCACATTAACCAGCTCTCGAATAGCATAACAGGCAGAGCTAAGTTTAGGTAAGATATAATTTATGTGAGCTTTCCAATCTAAACATCTGTCCACATGAAGGCCCAGAAATTTTATGCTGTCAATTTCTTCTAATAACATATCATTAATCCCGATTTCTATTTCAGTATGTGATGTACGACAGGTTATAAATTTGACCACTTTTGTTTTTTCTAGATTCACAGATAATTTGTTTGCTTTAAACCAGCATGACATACAGTTCAAAACATAATTCATTTTAATTGTACACTCGTTTAAATTTGTACTGGTCACCAGGACACTAGTGTCATCAGCAAAAAGAACTGTACTTGCAATGTCCTTTATATAAAGTGAGAGGTCATTTATATAGATAAGAAGTAATAAAGGCCCTAACACGGAACCTTATGGTACTCCATGAGTTACTATTTTCCAGTTCGAAGTTTGTTTTTCATAACCAATATCACTGACAGCTACTTCAACACTCTGTTTTCTTTCATTTAGATATGATACAAACCATCTTAAATGTTCATTTTTTATCCCATAGAATTTCAGTTTTGCTATAAGAATGTCATGATTAACACAATCAAAAGCCTTTGCTAGATCACAAAAAATTCCACCTACATGTCTTTTATCATTTAAGGCAGTCAACACTTCATGTGTAAGCTTGTAAGTTGCATTATTAGTCGATATTCCTTTTCTGAATCCAAACTGACCACTGACAAGTATATTGTTACATTCAAGGTGTTTATACAGTCTGGTGAACATTACTTTTTCAAGAACTTTTGAAAATATTGGCAAGAGAGATATTGGTCTATAATTTGAAACATTATTGCGTTCGCCTGTTTTGAAAAGAGGTTTAACAACTGAGTATTTCATTCTGTCAGGGAAAATACCAGTCTTTAGATACTCATTACATAAATAACTAAGGGGAATGCTAATTTGTGAGGAGCAAGATTTTAGGATTTTTGTAGTTATTTCATCATAACCGGAAGAATTCTTCATTTTTAAAGAGTCAATAATTTTATTTATTTCGGAAGGTGTAGCTAAACTGATTTTAAATGTAGGTACATTGTTTGTGAAACTTGAACTTAGAAATTCCAGTGCTGCATCTTTACTTCCATAATTAATATTTAATTTTTTTGTTACATCCAAAAAGAATCTGTTAAACAATTCTGCAACTACAAGACTTAATGGTAGGATCTATAACAGTATTGCAGAAGGCCATAAACGATATCCACAAATTCTGCAAAGAGTGCGGAGTAAAAAGAAATTATGTAAGTCGGAAGTTAAGATTTTCCAGGAGGGAGCTAAACTAAAAAAGAAGGGAAAAAAACTGAAAAGTGGGTAGTAAATGGTAAAAGGATAGAAGTGGTCAATGAATTTGAATACTTAGGAGTGAGGTTGAATAACAATGGAAAGTGGGGAGCACTCAGGAGAAAAATTAAAGCAAAAGGAAGGGCGGAAATGAATGGGATAAGAATATGCAAATATAAGCTTGAAATTACAACCAAGTGGTTAGAAAGTATGTATTGTCACGAGCCATTATTTACGATCACGCGTCTTCTTTAGACAAAGGAACTGATAAGCGACTAGCGTTCACAAAGAGCCGACAAATAACGACAGCGCCGATAAACAAGAGACGGATAGTGTATCACAGAGGTGAAAGACTTGCCGGCGCATATAGGATTTCACGTTTGGGAGGTTCTAGTGATATCGTGATTGACAGAGAAAAGTTGGTTTCTTGTTTGTATATGAAAGCCCTCGAATTCATGAATGAGATACATAAGCGATTGTGACACGCCAGCAGTCAGTTGTAAAGGTGTAACAAGAGTGTTGTTGTAACGAGAGCAGATCAGAACGTTGTTTGTTATCGACCTTGGTAGATTGTAGTGTGCATGTGACGTAATGTGGTCACGTGAGAATTGATTAAAGAATTTCTACGGAAATAAATAAGGATTTTAATTTCTGCAAATTGGACTTTAAATTCTACGAATACATAAAGTCATAACTGGTGTCATTAAGTGGGATATTCAGCATAGACACGGTACTGGAAAAGATTTTACAGAAAATGGAAGAAATGAAAACGGCTAATGACAACCTCGATGCAAAAACAGAAGCGGCAAATAACAACCTGGCCGCAAAGCTGGAGACCACAGATAACAACTTGGCAGCGGAACTGAAAGAAATGAAGGCGGCTAACCACTACACCACCGAGAAGATGGAACAAATGAAAGCCGAATTAACAACGAAGACGGAAGCTGCAAACAAGAGCCTGACCGCGAAGATGACCGAATTGACCACGGAAATGAAAGCGGCAAACGAGGCCCTTGCCGCAAAGTTTGAAGAGCAGTTGACCGGCGTAAGGGATGACGTCGCGGAACTGGGCAAGCGGATGGGTCAAGTGGACGAGCGCCTTAACGATTTAGAGGAAAAGGCCACGTCACTGAACGCCATGGTGGAATACGTCGAAGACCTTGCGAACCGCGTAAACAAACTGGAGAGGAAGGCCAACAGCAAGACAAAGTCCCTGAACGCCATGGTAGAGGACATCGTTGGCAGGAGGTTGAAGGACTTCAAAGCTGGCGCGCCGGGACGCGACACAACATCAAATGTCCTAAATACGACGGCGCTACAAGTTTCGAAGTCTTCCGGCGCCAGTTCGACGCAGTGGCCAAGCACAACAAATGGTCAACAGAGGAAGAGGCCACACAGTTAATAGCCAGGCTCCAGGGACGGGCCGCAGAATGCCAGAACGCACTACAGACAACGGCGGCGCTCAAGAACATCTTGGAGGCCCTGGAGAATCGCTTTGGAAACCACCGCAGCCAGCTAAAAGCAAAGTCACTGCAGCCGGGGGAGACGCTGCAGGAGTTCGCCCTGGCAAATGGGCAACTGGCTTGCAAAGCATTAACCGACTTCCCACCAGAATTCGTATCTCCGGAAGCCACCTACAACTTTGTAGAGGGGTACGAGACACGAAGATTCGTAAGCGCCTAATGCTTGGCAATTACAAAACTGTCCACTAGACGCTAAAAGCAGCACTGAGGATAGAGGCGGCCAAGGTGATAGCTGTCCGCTACACTGGAGACAGAAGACCAGCCGATTGACGCCGGCGAAGACCTAGTGGCGTGTGCTGCGGGTGCGGCCAGTCGAGACACATGGAGAGAGACAGCCGATTCCAGGAAGAGCAGCCGGAAGAACGAGTAAGGTCCAGCGTTGTGAGGGGCACGTCGGCAACGACACTGCTATCCCCTCGAGTGACACTGCGCACCGTCAGCCGGCATAAGGATAACAGCCTCATCGCGGACGGTTGGGTGAGACAAAACCCGTGCCGCGTACTCGTAGACTACTGGGGCAGCCGTGACTTTCATCAGATCTGACATAACTAGGGGTTTGCCGAAGAGGAAGCCGAGCCGAACATACCAACTTGTGACGGCATCGGGTGACACCTTGCCTGTGGAAAAGGAAGTCCTGCTGAACTTGAGCTTGGAACGGAGTGCCGTGCGTCAGTGGGTGTTCGTCGCGGAGGTGGCTGAGGAGGTGATACTAGGACTGGATGTCCTCAGGAGCCACGAGGCGACGGTCGAGGTCGGCAGGAAGTTCCTGCGGCTCAATGGAGAAGAGGTCATACACCGGCAACCCGAAGAACGCCTGTGAATCTGTAGGATCGTTCTGAGGAAGACGTGGTTGTCCCCGAGAAAAGCGAGGTGGTGGTGACGGAGCGACTGGAAAGCAAGCAGACGAAGAACTTGATGCTGGATCAGAAGACACCGGTGTACGGGCTGTGTGTAGCCAGCACTTTTTTGCCGTGCATAGAGGAGATGCCAGTGAGGCAGCTTTACCTGGTAGATACCGATCACGACATCCACGCCGGAACGGAACTGGGGACGTGCGAGTCCGTTGTCAGCGTAACCGCAATCGACAAGACACAAGAGCCGGTGCCGACGCAACACCTGGGGTCCCGGCTGGACGGCTTATTGGCGCGTCTTCAGCCAAGGCGACAGCGACTACGGCCATACGGATAATGTGCTTTACTGCATCGACACCGGAGACGCTCGGCTTATTCGGCAACCACCTAGAGCGTTCCGCTGACAAAACAAACTGAGGTACCGGATATGATGGATGAAATGAAATCCAGGGGAGTGATTGAAGTCTGATAACCCTTGGTGTTCCCCTGTAGTTCTGGTGACGAAGAAGAACGGCGACCTATGCTTCTGCGTGCACTACAGGAAGCTGAACGCGGTTAACCGAAAGGACTGTTTCCCTTACCCTTACCAAGCAGATAGCATGTCAGCATACTGCTGTGCGCGATGAACTGCTATGAGGTGTCTGGTGGATGCCGTAGAGATGGCTATGTCGTCCGTAAACAAATATAGGCTGCAGCCTCGGCTGGTAGGAATGGTATTTATGTATGTCAGAAAGAGCAAGGGGCCCAGAACAGTGCCCTGAGGAACCCCTGCATGAATGGAGTATGGCTGAGAAACAATGTCATCTCTTGCAACGGAAAAAGTGCGGTTTGCCAGATAATTGTGGATGATATGGATTAGATAAGGAGGGTAGGCATATTGGATTAAGCGGTAAAGGAGACGAATGGGATTAACTCAGAAACAGAAAAACTATATGGCTTGACTGTAGGGAAACGTAATAATGTTATAACTTTTACAGCACAAGATGAACCAAAGTTTACTTCTCAATTCTAAAGTGAGCCGAAGCTACGATTTTTTTATTAATTTGTGACGAAGTTCAGAATTAATAGTTGGAAATTCCACTTCAAAAGGCAATTTTTGAAAATATTTGTAATATAAGTATAATGATACCGTGCATTTATATATACACATGTGTGTGTCTGTGTGTGTTACATTAAAGCGAACGTTCCGGTTAATTGTGGAAATGTAAACGTAAACGTGTTTTTGTTTCTATTACAACGTTCAGATTCAGTCTGAGTTAATCTTCCGATAAAAAGAATAGAAAGGATAGAAACTGCTTTTGTTTTCTAAAAGTACATTCAGATTTTTCATCGTGCACGTATTTTACTAGGCATAACTCAAGTCCTTTAAAAGAATTCGACAGTTTTCCAATTTACAGTGATGGGGGCAGGGCATTTATTCAGCAGCTCAAGAGGCTGAAAAAGTACTGAAGTGGTTCCATATTTTCGAAGCCTCTTGACACACTCTACTGGTTGTTCCTGTATGCACGAAAGAAATATTTGAATTTGTAAATGACTTTGTTATACCCCAGCAATGTAGTGAGTAATGTTATGCACGTTAGCTTTAAAATCGTTTATTGAACGTTTACCCCGTATCTTAAATATATATGTGGAGAAATTATTTATCTTGGATATTATTTTTGCAGTATCTTCACTCTGGCTGTACATATTGGGATCAAAACAGGTTATGTATAGATAACACTAATAATACATTGATTTTATACCCTGTTTACAAATTTCAGAAACACCACATAATCCTATCGGTAAGAAGGCGAAGAAAGGGGTAAATAGAGACAGAGAAAGTGAGAAGGAGAGAGAGGCAATAGTTTTTAATAAACATTTGGTTCTCTGTCATTACTTACTTTCTAATGTGAGTCTGTGTGGTTGAGTTGGTTAAACACTGGCCTGTTGATCACAAGTTCTTTGGTCAAAACCTGGCCATGATTGCTGCCAAGTGTACTCAAATGCGAAAACCCCATTTTAATAAATCTTACTGATTGGGGAAGAACTACGGCACACCGGCAGCGATGAACCTGGCCATTGATAGCCTCTTAAAAATAATTGTATCTGTTTCATTTAACTTTCTCGTAATGGGTACACACCCAAGACATAAAGACAAGCATTTTAGAGGCTTAAAACACTGTTCAAGCTTCTAAGTGTTTTGATACCGGTACTTTCATGTTGCAATTGGTTAAAAATTTCAGTTTTATCTAATAAAGAGTGAGCGTTAATGTACGAGGGCTGTTCAGTAAAGAATGGTCACAATATTTTCTTGACAACGTACCTTTACTCATCCTCATAATTTTGATGGTCCTTATCAAAATAGTCTCCCCTAAATGCGATATATTTGTCGCAGTGTTTCTGCCTGTCTTCAAAGACATGCTGGAAACCATTTTTGAGAGGTCCTTCAAAATCGCCTCCACAGCCCTCACCACTGCCTCTGATGATGGATAATACCTTCCACGAAGGCGTTTCTTCAAGTTAGGGAATAGAAAAAAGTCACATAGGGCTAAATCCGGACTATAGGGAGGGTGAGGGATGCACTTCATTTCGATTTTTGCAAGATATTCAGCAACAATATTGGCAATATGCGGCCGCGCATTATCATGGTTCAACATCCAGCCTGCTTCATAGAAATGTGATCTTTTGCGTGTGATATGGAGTTGCAATATTTTCAGGACATTCCTGTAGTATTGTCGAGTTACTGATTTGTGTGCAGGTACAACATGCTGATAAACCATTCCATGAATATCAAAGAATGAGATGACCATAACTTTCCCAGCAGAAGCAGCCACTTTTGCTTCTTTGGGGGTTGGTGATGAAAGAGATTTCCACATTGAGCGTTGCTGTTTGTTCTCAGGATCAAAATGATGTAGCCAAGTTTCATCAGCACTGATTACGTTTGAAAGAAACTCCGGATCTTCCTTTAATATTAACTTTAACTGCATGTTACCTCCATTGCAGTTGTAGGAGATACTGAACATGTCTCAACTTGTCTGGTTCTCACAGGCAGGAATAAGGAGTAGCAACAATGAAACTACTACGGCATGTTTGTTTTACATTAAGCTAACAGAATATAATGAGATTAAATTTAATGTGAAAAATTAAGACCGTAAAAATTATAATCGTTCTTTATTGGACAGCCCTCGTACGAATAGTACTCATTTTACAAATACCCTAAGTTGTTTGGTTTCAGGCATTTTATTAGTCAGTGTTTCCTCTTTACCGCGCCGTGGCCGAGTGGTTAGACCCCTCGACTCTCAACAAGACAGTCCGAGTTCGATCCCAGACGACTTCAAAGTGAGTGTGAGATGGACAACACGGCGCTGGGGCGGGTTTCCTCTGGGCTCTCCGATTTCCCCACCATCATTCCAACAATAATCATTCATGCATCTTTCCTATAATTCATTTCGCCCTCATACTATGATCCACTTCTCTCGCTCTCATCCCGGGCGTTGGGCTGCCCCCTCAAATTTACTCCCTCTCTCAACCTCAGTGCTTCGGCTGCCCTCACCCTGACTTTCCGGGCTAGTGTAATCCGTGTCCTCCAATACCGATATTGGTGATGTAAGGGGAGGAAGAACAATACCTAATCATGGTATACTTTATACTAGCATTGCATGTACCGAAGTATATCTTCTTAAGTATGAGAAATAAATCATTCGTAGTTTTCACATACATACCGTCTGCTTTACCCGAGGCAGTGTGCTTGAAATCACATGATGTGAGCAGAAAATGGGTAAATATTTGTTCAATTCATTTACCTTTTTTTACTCTCAGGTGGACTTCCCTTCATCATAGCCTTGATTGCAAGCCATTTGCAATATACACGATTTTTATATGGAAGTGAATCGAAGTTGCACTCATATTGTAAACAAAATTTTAATACTGTGGATCACAGTTAGCCTCAGGTTACCCATCTCACACCCATCGGTATTGTCACCACTGGCATCATGAAGTTCAGGTAAATTCACTTTTTTGTCATTAGAATTTTTTATCTCAACGTTAACTCACAATCAGTTTGTCACCTCTTTCAGTAGCACCGTATTTTTATACCTCTGTAGCAACTCGCAATCCAAACTTTCCGCCGTTCACTACTCGGAAACCAATATTAGCCGGCTCTGATAATTTCTAGAGTTAATTGAGTCGCTTGCCAACTCATTTACAACTGCTAACTGCTCCGGATATTTTTAAATGATCCACATCCAATGCTAAGTCATATCGGACAACGATTGAAATAGCTGAAATAATGTTGAAATAAGTCCACCGTCCATATAATTTAAGGGGAAACCGGAAAATCACTTATCTAGGTAACTCACCATGATCGAGATTCAAACCGAAGACCTCTTGAACGAGAGATTGAGCGCTGCCACTTACACTACGGAAGCGGTTCCTTCTCAACAACTCCGATACTCAATGGACAATTTATAGTTATAACTTGCAACTCCCCGAAGCAGTGGTTTGTAGCCCCACTTTAACAGGATGCCAGTCAGGAAGAATTGCTCTGGAAACCGAAATTTATAGAATCGAGGGCATAAAACGTTTTCGAAGTCGAATCTTCTAGATATGCGGAAATTAAGCAGCCTGGGAAATATAAGCGCGATACGTCAATGAGGTTAGCACTTCCGGGTTATTATTTTATTTTTTATTATTTATTTATTTTGTAATTTACGTCCTACTACGTTAAGTCACATCGGACGATGAATGAAATGGATGAGGTGATAATAAAATGTATCCGGGGTCCATGGACCTTAGAGGTATCCGACATTCGTCTATCAAGATAAGGGAAAACCCCGGAAAACCCCTATCCAGGTAACTCACCCTAACCGAGAATCAAACTCGGCACCTCGCCGGACAACTCGGCAGACACGCTACCATCGACGTTACCGAGGCGGACTTCCGGCTTCGTGACGTCAATTACTGCTGTACTTCAGCATTCCTTTTTCTGCTCCACTTATGGCAAAAAACAAAAGATAGTGAACTGGTTAACTCATATTCAATACATGTACGGTAGTTATTCGCTGCTACCGTGACAATATTTTCTTTAAAAAATTATTCTACTGTCTACATTTCTATTTAAGGGACTCAAATTAGGAAAGACTTTTCGCTGAGCTTTTGCATATTCTAACAAAAGTTTTGTCCGGTTTTTTTTTTTTTTTTTTTTTTTTTTTTTTTTTTTTTTTTTTTTTTTTACCTTTCGTTATCCTGCTTCTCAGTATTCGACTCAGGAAATTTATTAATGGGACGTTTAGAACCGACATCTCTTTCTATAGCGTGTTACATGGTTATATAGATTTTATAGTTGTCTTTTCGTTAAGATTTGATCGGACACCTTGATTTCGGAAATGTAAGGTGCATTTTCTGAAGTGTTTAATTCGCTTCTGCTGTCAAATAAAGCTGTACCTTTGAGAGTAGCCAAGTCAAAAGCCTACAAAGAATATTACAGATTACTTCCTCGTTGCTATGGTGTGTGGTTCGTAAGTTATTAAACCTCCATTAACGAAAAAAATGTGGTTTCATAATGCAACAGGAGATACCTTTGAGAGCAACACTTTTTTCCCTCCCGTAAATTTGCTGAAATAGCAGCTCTGGCAGAAATTTATTTCTGCTGCCTGAAGTCCACTTTTATCTCTGTTCGAAATAACTCATTTTCCAACTCCATAAAGGGCACAAGATATAGCCTTTGTTCTCCGAAATTTCATTTGCCTCTCTTTCTACTTTACCTTTATGAAGTTGGATATGGCCACCACGTATGATCAAGGGGTTATTTATTTTTTAATGCCACTGAGAGAGCAAATAATGTAATGTCGTGGAAAAATCACAGCTGTTAATAACTTGTACTGCTTATTTAAGATGAGGTTGTAAAACAAAAGTAGTGGGAAAAGTTACCATTAATTTTTCTACAGTGTTATGAATTTGAATGTATCAAAGTAGTTGGCTCCGCTTGAGGCACTGGCATCCGGCGGCTATGTTCGTTGATCGGTGTACCATTGCTGATTTAAGTTTCATATTTCCATTACTTCCACTTCATTTCGTTTTCAAACAAAGTTATACCTGTGCTGCTCGAACTGTTACCATGGCTTTATCTTTGTTAACAGAAACCACTCGGATAATGTTCTGATTATTATTTTAAGAGTAAGAGGTGAACTGTCGCGCTTTCCAGCCCTGTGCTAAGCAACTATGAACGCCCCACTTCCGCCAATGGAATCACAAATGACAGATAGATGTTCATTCCACGTGGAGTAATCAGTGCGTTATCTGAGAGGTATCTATTACCAAAGATAAATCCATGGTAACCGTTGGAGCAGCGCGATTATAATGTTCAGTTCGTTTTCAGGGTGGTTATGTGTTATTTTGTTAAAGTGGACGGCAACGTTACGTCGTGTGTCCAACTCCATCCGAAATATTATTAATATTACATTAAATTATTGTTGTTGTGATTGTTATTATTGATATTGTTGTTGATTATGATAATGATGATGTGATCCGAGTGGGTGAACATGTCCCACGAAGCTGGGTCAAGTGATTTTTCGGTTAACAAACGTGAAGTGATTCATTCCTTTGGCAGAAAAATTATATTTAATGAGAACAAGTTTTTAGGAAAGCCCCCCAATCCAGAATATTGGGAAACTGTGTTAAAAACAGCAATTAACTGTGGAAGCTTGTGGTTTAGGTAGTGTACTAACAATGTCACCAATTTGTAGTGAAGCAGCTTCATCTTTAGATAAAGGAGCGTGCCTGTATTTCAGTCTACGTGCCCTCGAAGCTGCGTCGAGTGATTTTTCTGTCAACAAACATGAAGTGATTCGTTCCATTATAATTAATGTGCACAAAGTTTTACGAAATCTGCCCAAACCAGAATATAGGGCACCTGTGTGTATTTTTCTTTTTCTGTTTTTTTTTTTTGTTGTTTTTTGTTTGTTTGTTTGTTTGTTTTTTTTTGAAACAGCAATTAACATTGGAAGCTTGTGGTGTAGGTAGTGTACACACAGTGTTACGAATGTGTAGCGAAGCAGCTTCATCCTTACAAAAATGGAGTACGCCTGTATTTCATTCTCCTGAAAAATCCACAAAGTAGAAAGCGAATTACTGGACTGGAAACCGTGTGCTGTTCCACTGCTGTGACGTGTGTCAAGGAAAGTTTTAATCTTTTAGAAATATTTAATGTGTTGTTAAATTACGACAGACAAGGCGGAACCTTTGGTTGCATGTCAAAGGCGCCCTTATGACAGAATCTCTGCCGGTACACGCACTACACTTGGCAACAGCGCTGAGTCTTATCATTGGCCAGCGTTCACATGCCTTAAGCTTTTGAGATTGGTATGATATTTTCATTTCTAATTACTGCCAATTACCTTATATCTTTATACAATAATCGTATATTAATGCTGTGATATTGATAGTTAGCCTGGAACTTGCACATCTAGTGGATACAAATATTGTATTAATTTTGAAATAATGATACTTCCATTGCCCTTTATCTCTAGAAGTATTTATTTAGTTACGTCTCGTAAAATAAGGTCTTAAAGGAGTTACGCCAAGAGAACCTATGATGTTGTATCCGGATAAAAGATTTCCAAATGCATAATTTACTTTAAATAAATAAAATTGTTTCGTAAGTGATCCAAGATCTCTTACCTATCTGATTTGAATCTTCGGGAATCAACTGAGTGAACACCTGACGGATGCCGACTGAGTTTTCGAATGCCAACTGCTCTAGCATTACTGAATGAATGATACACGCCTTTTTATTTCACTCACGCTCGGCCTTCAGGTTTAGGACTTTCTGTATTATAGTTTATCCATTCCACAAGATTTGTTGCTGGCTTCCTGAGCCACTAATGGCTACACGTCTAGCAAAATGTTAATAATTTCCTCTTTTCAAATGCCATTTGTTACTAAAACTGTTAAAGAAGCACTATAGCAGAACCCACTTTAAAGAGGAAGTAAATTATATCACGAAACAATGACGATAACTTTTTTGGAAGTATTCAGTTTCCACGTGATGGAAGCTAATACTATGAATACTTTAAGATTTTTGTAAACTCTGCATTTGTTTTTATTACATTGTTAAAATTTGGATTTGAAGAGTTGATTGCTCATGACTTCCACTCTTAAATACGGATTCATTATTAATGTTCATGTAATTAGGTTTTATGATGACAGTTATTTTCTTAGAGCTCCATTTTATATGAGGCGTGAAAGTCTGCTTAATTCTGTTCAAAAATCTCTTTATCAAGCAAGAAGTTCTTTCACGCACATAAATCTACGATTTTACCACCGTTTTTACTTCTCTTCCAAAGGAAGTCATCTTAAGGATTCTTACGCCCGAAAAGAAAACCATCGTTCTGCACCAGGTTTGAACCGGCAACCTCCAGAGCATGAAGCTAACATGATGCCCGATTGTTGTCCATCGTCGATATTGGTTCCGGTATTTTCCTAATCCCTCAGGAAAAAAGACGAAGTGAAAGAATGGTGGAAGGCTACAAGCCAAGGGCACATAGTTTACACAGAAATGTATAAGTCTCTATTGTTCCAGTTTCGAACACTTCCAATTCTAGAACTGCTTAATATGCCCGTCTAGTTACTGAGGTAAGTAATCCTCCCTTCCAGCAATTATAAATTACCTGTCGGACACCGCTGCCCGCCAGGAAGTCCAGCAAAAACTGAAAGGAATCGAAATCTGTGAAAGACAATTGCTGATAGCATAGAAATTAGCTCAACATTGACATATCAATAAGGAAAACTGGAACAAAACTCGAAGTCCAGAATCGAATCTGGATACACGCCCCACACGTTATCGTAGAGCCAACTCAGTCAAGAAATCTTTCATAACAGCTAGTTGTAACTTCCAACACTATTGTAACTCTGATATAATATTCTGTCTCGTTTAGTTATTTCCCATATTAGTTTTAAAATATACAGGGTTATTTAAAAATAAATAACAGATTTCAAACAACTATTTCTTCCAAATTATAATACGTAGAACCATAATACCAACTTTACTGGACAGAAAAATGGTTGAACTGTCCAAACAGAAGTTCCAGTCACAGGTGTATTAGACCTGTTTCTTGCCTTTTAAACCAAGGGCACAACAGGAAAAGGATTTTATGTGGTGCAGTTAACAAAACTACAGTCCATCATTGAAATTCAATGTGCTTTTCGCTGTCAGTTTAAAAAACAAGCAATAAACAATAAGAAGTGGCATCGAAAGTTCGTAGAAGTTGACTGCATATGTAGACAAAAATGCTTAGGACGTCTACACATATTGAAATTGTCGAGCACGTGAAGAAGTGAAATTCATATTCCTTAACCAACTATATGGCAAATTCTGAAACACATTTCTTAGCTGAAGCTGTACAAATTGCAGTTAATGCAGGATTGCATTATACCCCTCCCCCCCCCCGGTCTTCAGATATCCGCTTGTTTCTTTTATCGGTGGAGTCACGTAAATAGTTACCGTGTTTTCACCTCCAAAGTTAAAATTGTGTATGCATCTTTTGTACTTTGCAAGAATTAAATGTTTGAGTTCTATTCCTTCTTTTTGAATATCCTTGTATAGCGCTAATTTTCACATGGTGTATTATACATATTGTCTCGAGTTTTTTCTCAGCATTAATACATGTATGTATGGTCTATCAGTTTTCATGAACTTTACTCGTCCTGTTTTGTTGACCACCTGATTTGCCCAAGTGTATACTTGCACATCTTGTCGCAGGTGAAGATAGCTGGTAATGTTCTAAGAATACATTTTCATTACCTATAAAAGCTCTATAATGTAGCTTTCCTATTATGTTCATGTTTATATTAGCAGAGAGCTTGCTTCTAGTCTCCCATTACAAGTTTGTGCTGCCATAAAACGTACATGGGAGGATGCTATGTCTACATCATTTGGTTTTATATTCACTTTACTCGAGATAAGATGTGATAAGGACTGCCTTGAACATGTAATACTCAAGCAAGTGTCACTGGCACTAAAATCCAACGAGAGGGGGAGTGCCAGAGAGACACATGTGTTGCATGGTGCGAAAGAAAGTGCGTTTTTTATTCACAGGGCTCCTCTACTTACTCTCAAACAGGTAGCTTATTGTAAATGAAACATACGTTTGTACAAATGATTTCATTAAAGATTCGTTTGCAAGTACAATGAGCATTTGGGAGGGAGTACAATATACCTGAGCAGCAGAATCTTTTTAAGAGCTATTTGCTATACGATGGCTTTGAAATTATCCTCTCTTAGCATGTAGAACAAAATAACGATTTCATATTTGAAAAAAGAATAGGTATTGGAAAATTAAAAACCTAATAATTTTGAATGCTTCGGAGCTGGCTAACTACACAAAAATAAAAACAAACTGCGCATTTTATCAAACCTATAGTTAAAATTCAGTAATTATTTTCTCTTTGTAAACTACTATACTTTACCATTTAGCTAAGTATTATCTGTTAAGGAGGTATCGTCAGAAATTGCCTCAGATTGGTAACAAATCTAAAAGTGAACTTCTGAAGCACATAGATAGAGTTAAAATGAAAAATTCAATGCCATGGCCGGGATTTGAACCGTGGATCTCCTGGTTTCCGTCCAGTCGCTCTAACCCATTGAGCTACCATAGCCAACCTGCCACCCTGCCATTGAATTCTCCATGTTCGGGGAAATATATGAGTGAAATGGAGAATTCAATGTCAGGGTGGCACGTTGGCCATGGTAGCTCAATTAGTTAGAGCGACTGGACGGAAATCAGGAAATCCGTGTTTCAAATCCCGGCTATGGCATTACATTTTTCATGTTGACTCTATCTATCAACAACCTTAGCCTATATACGGCTAGTGTGAAGGAATGATTAATTTCCATTAGTTAACTAAAATAATTCTGAAGTAGGGTTTAAAAAGTGCCATAATTTTGAGGGCGACTGTACTTGCAACGAAGTTCTATGGACAATAAAGTCATAATATTTAATCCTGACGGGAAATGGGAAAACAAACCATTAAGTTTCTCAACTCTCTTCCAACACACGTGGTGAGGGTAAAATTGCTTTGTAGTGTGTTCAGTCTTAGTTTATTTCTTAGAAGTGGGCAGGTACGAGTGGAAGAAAACGGTGAATCTTGGTGATTAAAATAAAACGTGGCTTGTATGTACACAAGAATTAAAACAATTAAGTGTTTTGTTCAAAGTGGGGAAAACTAAGTTTTTTGAAGTTTTGGAAAGCAAAATAAAAATTAAAAGACGAGTGGTTAAGCAGAATAGCAGGGCATGCGAAACGTATAACAAAATCTATAGAGTAGGAGTATGACGAGCTAAGTCATGCTGTGTTAGTGCGTTCGCTAAAGAAATATCCATTTGTGGACCACTACTTCAGATTCAAGCTTTAGAAACAGTAAAATAGTGGCTAAGACAATTTCAGAGCTTCCAGTAGAAGTCTCGAGAGCTTCAAACATCCACATAACATTGTTTTGAATGTTGTGTGTGGTGAAGCAAATGTTGTTGATATGCAGACAGTTGTACATTGCAAAGACAAAATTGAAAACAGAGAAGCTAGAAGAAAAACTACAATTATTGTACGCTAACTTTCCACTCTACACTCAGGCATTAGGTATGCCCTAAAGGTCCGTCGTCATTTAACACTGAGAAAAAAGGAAAGAGTT